>BEXV01000822.1:48632-58729 GCA_003118195.1 Hemicentrotus pulcherrimus | reverse complement strand
ATCTATCATTCTATGATCTAGACCAGCAAGTAAAGTAAATAATATCTTGAGTACATACACAGAATTTCCAGCATTACCATGACTCATTATGCCTCATCTCCAGCTCCATTGAGTGTGAAGTAGTTTTTATCCCACTGCTATTAATCAGATCACGTTTTCCTCAACTTGGCTCAAGATCAAGAAATAGCATCTTTTCAGTATAGTAAAGACCTCTGAACAAAAAGGCTAAAGAACACTTTCCTTGTCCAAATAAAGAGTGGTATTTTCCATGTACTCTTTATTGTACACGTGGTGATCACACTAGATTGGGCGGTGTCTACATCGCCCAAATGGAGGAAAAATTATGAATGGTTTCACTTTCACACGAATGGATACTACACAGCGCCACGCCGGTAGACCGCTGCCCCGTCAGCACCGGCGAAGCTGCATTTGAGTTTTTGAACACCTAACATGTAACTTCTCTTCTCGCAAAAACAGTGATACAAATACAGAAATAGCGTCATTTTAATACTTACAATATTCTTTAACTGTCTTGTGTTTATTTCCAATATAATATCAAAAATCCTGAAAGAAATAGAACGGATATTCTGGCGATCAATGTGTACTTCTCAGCCAGGAATTCGTGTTTCTCGTCTTAATACACATGTGTAAATGTGTACTTCGTATGCACGTCGCGTCATGTATACACAACACATGTATACACAAAGCCCGCGCCTTTGATGTATTGGCGCGATGTGGACTTATTCATTATCTATAGGTAAGAACGTTTTATTAAATGCACTCATTTTTTTTTTAACAAATAACGAAAAACCACAATTTAAACTGTATTCATGAAATGAAATCTAAACTATGTAATAGATTCCATAATAGATATTTTTGGGGGTAAAAGTGTCAAAAGAATTTCGGGAAAATATAGAGTGTCCCTCACATTGCTCTCACACGGACCATCAAGTAATGGACTCTCCCAAAACTTATATCCATTCATTCAACGGTCTTGTCCTCAATGTTTCCTGTACATTGTAGCTACTATGACGGAATATGAAGAGCACACGAAATACAATTTTACTGTTTTTTCTTCTTCTGCTGCTTTTAACTCCTGCAATGGTGAAGTATACGGCCAGAATATGACACTGCTTCTCCAGCACACGGTTCCCCTTATTTCTTGCAGTTCTTCGTCTTCATCTAGTTTCTAGTTGCTTGTCTCTTTGAGCAGACTTCTTCCTCTCCCGTTTCTGTTGTTTATCTCCACATACGTATTCACATCACCCCCTCTCTTCCATTTTCCAATTTGTTTTTCCCCGCAAACTTCTGATCTTCTATATTAAACTCTACTCACCTACCTTTTATTTTCATTCCTTTATATTGAGAGTCTGGTCTTACTTATCTTTCAATATTGATTGCCCTCTTTTCTTCCCTTCCCTATCTCTTGTCTTTTAGTATTGAGCGACCGATGTGTGCTTTTTTTCCTCAGAAATCAAGAATTTCTTGTAATAATGTTATTATGTGCAAAGCGTATTTGTATAGTTACCAAGAACAAATAAATTATGTATGACAAAACATGAATTACCTTTCTTTCCTTACCTTCTGTTGGAAATGAAATAAATATGAATTGAATTGAATATTAGTATTCTCCAGCTATCAATCTGCAAGGAAAGTGTGTTGAGGAAAATGCATCAATTTGAAGTGATTTCCCTGAGAGCTAGATACTCATAACGTGGGAATCTGCTTCTCCCCCCCCCCTCCATCCCTGTTACAGTTTTTTTTTTCTTACCTCATTTCATGACATGTGACATAATGAATATAGTATATATTTTATCAATACAGTTTTGAGAGAATAATTTGTAAACCATATCGTAACAATCATTTCATGAAAGGAGCAAGGCAAGAAAAGTATTCCAACTTTATGGTCAGCAGTATGTCGATAATTGATCCAGTGAAATAACAAAGAAAGATAGGGTTGAGGCACTGTAGCCGTTATGCCCATCGCTATTTCTACTCTCATTTATTTCGTTCCGAAACCCCACCTTAATCGATATTTATTGTAATGCAGATTTGTTTTTAAGCTTCACGGCTGTAAGTTGCTCTTTAAAAAGTGATTTGAATGATTTGTATTATTAGACTCCCAGAGCCCGAGTATTCACCGAGCCGGTAAATTTTCATTCTTTGTCTTCGTGGTGGTGGGGTCACTGAGACGTCTTCTGTCCCTTCAATCTCATCACCCAGAGGCATATCAACGGTGAACAACTCATGAAGGGGCACGAGGGTAATGGGGAGGGGTAAGGGTTCCCTTAATAAGGGAGCAAATGAATGACCAGAAAAAATGGTGTGGAAGTCAGTTGAATCCTTTTCTTGTAATGTTCCACCCCTCTCCCTTTCCTTCTCTCTTAATTTTCTCTTTGATACGGGGGGGGGGTAGTTTTGCTTGGTGCATCTACCTCAAGCCCCCATTATTCCCCCCAAAGCTTCCGCTTTTTTTTAGGGCTATACTCGTAATCAATGAGCAATACAGAAACGGTTCAACAATCTGCCGTGCCAAATCTGCGGAGGCAACGATGCAGCTATACGATTTAGGAGGAGCGCCCTCTTTGCAGTCTGCATGAAAGGTTAGGGTATACACCTGGACGGAATTTTCCATCTAGTTTGAACCTACTTCCTTCTTCTTCTTTTGGGGGTTTTCTTCCTCTCAATCTGTATCTAAATGTTCAAAGGAAGGTTATTATTACAGGTTTTGTACGTTGGTGAAAGAATTGTTATGGGGAAAAGTGCTTTTATGATATTTAAACATTTCGTTTATTTTAAGAAATATTTCTAATACGGTGTTTGGGTTCCTCTCTCTCTCTCTCTCTCTCTGGGTGGGTTGCACAAAATAGATGTTGGACTGAAATCATTCAAAAAGAGCGCCACCTCTCGTCATTTTGTTGTATAATATATTTATATTGTGTATGTACTGTAGTTTGGGAAATCTTCTTCTCGTCCACTGAAAATTCTTGATATTCCTATTTTTCTCTCCTTTTTTTCCCCATTATACCATTTATGTCTTAATATATAGTCCTCACTCTGTATATAATACATATATATTTCCATCTCTCCTTTTATCAAGACTCCAGTTATCAATACCTCTTTGTCTCCATATCTCCTCTGCTGTTTTCTTCCCCTTTCCCTGTCTATTTTTCATCTTTTAAAAAAAAATGTCTCCACGTCTCTTTTTTATTTAAACCCCTTTCTCTCTGTCTTCAGCTCTTTATTTTGTTCTCTAAATTCATGTGAAATTTGCAATCTCTTTTTGATCTGTATAAAATCATGCATGGAAAACAAAAACAAAAGACCAATGATCTCTTTATTTTCATGTTTTCCGACTTACTTTTAATCTTATCTCCCCTTTTCATTCTCCACTTCCTTATCCTCCCCTTCACGGCTATATTTCCCAAAGATTATTATAACACTTCACACTTTATCTCACTCATTCAAGCCACTGCCAATATTTGTTAGCAAACACAGCCGCGAAGAGAAGACATTAACCAAAAAATGACAATTTGACTTTATAATCTCACCACAGCCTTTTATTGTGTACATCACTGCAACCTGACAACCTTCATTTTTATTTACAAAATTTGTCCCTTTACATACATAAAGAAAAGACTTTATGCAATTCTACACATAATAGAACATAATCAATGACAAATACACTTTGATTCATTTTGAAAAAAATAAAGTAATGAAAAGAAAAATATAAGTATGAATATTATTCAACTATGGTACAATGAAAAATTGGCATCATTATCATTTGAATACCTTTCAAAGCCTTTCAGTTCTTAGAATTTAGGCTGTAAATATTTTACAGCGTACAACATAGATTCTATTTAGAAAACTTGATTTAGTTTTCTACCATTTCCAACGAAACAATCCATGAACCAAGTGATAGAACTGTTACACTTAAACCATTTCATATATTCTTTGGTGATTTTTCTCATGATTACTTTGTTTCATAACGTTACAGGATTCCTAAACGAAGAAACCAAGCCAGAAATAACTTGAATTAAACACTCCAAAAGATAGTATAATGTCAGAAACATATCATGAACAGAATTTTTAAATGGTAAGCATTAAACTCGTGTAAAGAACTCAAGAACCTGGCAAGTTTTAGGTTAACGTATAATACAATTTGCAGGAAAAAACGCCCCTTGCATATTTTTGTTTTACACTAATTTACAACTTTCATTAACATTTGTACCACAAAATTTCACTTTAAATTAGATAAAAAGGAGATTTTTGTTTGAAATATAGTACAGTGGAAGCTTTTGTTGTTGTTGATGCTATTCAAATATAAATTTGTAATATTGCCACCATCTGAAGAAATCTTCCTTTAAAAAAGTGATTGAAAACATGATTGAAAAAGAATATCAAAGATTAAAAAACAAGATTTTAGACATTCACCCAACATTGTCATACACAGCAGTATTTTCAATTTGCACATTTGTGTGAATATTCCTTGTGAAAAATAGAATACAGGCATTCCACCATTGAATAGAAATAGAATACTTCAGTTGAAAAGGTTTTTAATATACAGGTGATATACAGAGGAATGTTATATATAAAATTCTTATGAAAGAGAAATGACTATATATAAAGTAGGCAGAGTATTGAAAATGGAAGATATATAAATGGAATGAAAAAACACTGGAAAAAATACCTGGAGAAAATACCTGGAAAAAGCTGCGATAAGTTCATTGGGAAGACATCAAAACAGTGAATTACGCCTTTAAGACGATTGAGATTTTTTTTTTTTTTATCCATTACTAATAGTTAAAAATGTAACATATCAACTGTTTGGAACAAGAAGGGCATTAACTCATAAGCTTTTAACAAACAGTTAAAGTCCCTTTGGCTCCAAACAAGTTATGACAGACGATGCGACAGACGATGTGAAAGCTTATTGTACAGTCAAACCTGCTTTAGTGACCACCTGTCTACAAAGACCACCTGTCTACAAAGTCCACATTTGTTGTTTCCCTTGAAAATTGTTTCTCATTGAATCATGTACTAAAGGAACCCGTCTACAAAGACCACCTGTTTACAAAGGCCACTTGGGTGGTCGCTATAGACGGGTTTGACTGTATATATCAACAGATTTGAAGAAGTAAAAACACTTTCAGAAACTGACTTTTAAAACTGTTTGTCATGTCAACTTAACCTCTCTACAAAACAATAATACAAAAGCTCTAATAGGTAGCTTCAAAATCAAGGACAAAATCATTTCCCCCCTGTTCATATAATCTACATATGAATATAATTACCTTTCATGGATACACAAAAGAATAACAAAACAATGGAATTTTTGAGAGAAGAGGATGATGATGAATACAAGATGAAAGAACTTGAAATTAACAAGGCAAAATTCCGAGAGTTGAAATGACAATTTCTGTGTATATGTCTGAATACTGAAATCCACACACCATAGTATAAATTTTCAATTATGTTGCAAGAGTATGTGACTACCTGTAGAACACATCGAGGTATTTTTTTTAGTTGGAAATTGTAAAAACGTATCAAAGTTATTTGATCAGAATAAAACACCATTACAAAGAATAGAGAAATCAACTTGAAGGGTAATTTCAATAGGTATATCCCACATAAAACATACTCTGATTACGTAATAAATCATTGTTTTTATCATGCATTTCAATAGGACACTGACAAGGCTTTTGGAATTGCCTTAGGTTACAAAGTCCCAAAGTCTATGCAATGGTGTAATTTATATATAGGTATAATTCCTTAGTAATATACACTAATCCAACTGAGGGATATTCATTTGCCATGAGACATACCGTAGTGAATTCTTTGTGTATACCAGTTTTGTCAGAGTATGAAATGTTACTTTGTATCCGTACTATAATTACTGTTTGATTTATAATGAAGACACTCAAATAACACACACCATTAGAGGCACACTGAATACTGTTTGTTGAATGGTTTGGAATTGATTTGTTCAAGACATTTAGCAAACCAAGCTCAGCTTTTTAGGTGATTGAAAATCTGGGTAAGAATTGAGGTGCATTTAGCATTCAATTGGTGCAAGCAACATAAAACAGAATAAATCTTTGTTTTTTTAGGATCATCTGTTATCAGATCATCAAAGTGAATAAAAAGTTTGGAATGCAACTCCTTAACAAGGGAATGATAATGAAAGCTATAAAAGAAAGAACCATATACATTACACTGTAAATCACATTTTGACATGCCCTCGCTTTTATAAGGAAAAAAATGCTATTACTTTGGTAGAAATAACCCTGAAATGGCCAAATACAGTAATTTCCATTCTAATGGATTCTAACAGGTTCCTTATCTAAATACAAATGATGATGCAGTGACCATGTATTGAATTTCCCCCACATTAGTGCAGTCAAAGAACTGGTTAAGAACATTTGCACATATTCAGCATGTGTGCAATGACGTGTGGATGCAATACAATATTTTTTCTCAATAAAGGCATGATAATATAATGTTTGGTATGAAATATATACAATGTATTTTATATTGAATAATGCTTTCTTGATAACCATGCATATATATGTTATTGCTTTAGATATATACAATTACTGTTACATAATAGTTTCAGTTTTACAGAACTTACAGCAGGTATAAATATCATTGCATACTGACATTTTTCTCAAGCTACCAAAAATAATGAGCAATTCCACATGGGTAAAAATCAGACTTTTTGTAATAATGATACAATGATACAATGAAACTTTTTATGGAAAAATCACAAATGGGCTGGAACTATACAATAATTGCTCAAGTTGAATTTCTTGGTTATGGAGTGCATCCAGAAAAATAGACAAATTAAAAATGGCATAGGTAATTCCACTGGTTTTAAATTCTCTATAATAAATCACACAATGTCTGGAACTATGAATAAATTGCTCAAAGTCGAGATTTTCTTGGGTATGGAGTTTCTGAAATGAAAGCCAGATTTGCATCATCAAAAATCCAGTTTGATGTCCATATTTTCTTCAAGTACTAATGATATTTCCACACTCACTACAGCTATAAAGAGCACTGATGTAAGTTAGTACAGAGAGTAGTGCGTTGGTATTAGTACTCAAAACACTCCTTTCCACCCCCTCTGATATCATCATTTATTTGAAAATTGTATAATTAATAAATAAGGACTTGATACTCAATCCAAATATATCATCCCTTTTAAAAAAATGGTTATAATTCATCTCTGGACTTACATGTCATCATTTTAATTTGATGGAATATTTGCAATATTTGCACCCTGACTACCGTAGATTGCAGGCAGCATGTAGTCCAAAAGGAACTGTGACTATATTGTCTGTTCGAAGCCAAAAGGGCATTAACTCAAATGAATTTGATGCCATTCTGGCTCTAAACAGACAATATATTGCAAACTCATTTAATATATTTTTTTTTTCAATCTAAAATGCATATAAAAAATGACGAACATCTCATTCTTCGTAAAGTTATAAGTACTTTACACAGAAAGATATATATATGGGACTACCCTATATCTCTCACAGACCATAAGAGAAACAAATTTGCAAAATATATGAATGAGTAAGCGGTTTCCCGTCAAATTTGTTATCATCATGTATTAGTCAAAACATATTCTTTCACATGATTGGTTAATGAGAGCTTCCATTTCATTTTTTGAAATTGGGGCGTTTCCAATACTGGTCTTTACCTTTAATGTTGACAAACAAAAAGATATTTCTTAAAATGTAGAATCAAAGGACTATTTTGGTTTCAACTGCAATATTAAAGTTATTATTACATTAGCAAAGTGATGTGCAGCAAAATGCCCTATGCTTATTCCGGTACTACAATGAAGTTACTTTTCTCTGATGATACAATATACTTTTGTTGTCTTTTCATACAACAGAATACCGTTAATGTCAACTAAATATTAATATATATTTCATACCTGAAGGTAAAAAACCAAATTACTGTGTCAGAATGAAGAATACTGAAAAATACTGAAATCATTAACAATTCACCAGTACATTGAAAAACAGATACCACTACATTGTGCATGTATAATGAATGATCACCAGAACGAGAAACCCTGGATTACAAATATACAACATCAAAGTCCTGTTGATGTGCCAAGACCCGCTGGCAGTTGAACGAGGCTGATACCAAAGTTTACTAGAACCAAAGGTAGAGACAAATTGAATATTTCAACAATGAACAATGAATGTTAAAACACTATGCTCTTCGAGACATGATCAATCGCAAAATAAAATAGTGAAACTTTTTGAAGTTCTTTGAATGGGTGTTCTTGTTGTTGTGAACAAGTGTCGAAGAATGATGTAAGACCAAAAATGAACTTGAAAGTCTCTTGGAATTTAGATTGGAATACCCAGAGCTTTAAAAAAGTGATGGCTGAAAGTCTTTAACAGTAAAGAAAATGATTTCAACCATTTAATGTATAGTTTTCCTCATTCATACTGCATGGACGTGACATTACAACAAACCAACTGCTTAGAGCTTGTATGGCATTGCCTCATGCACAACTTCACAGAGATAATGTACTTCTAGCTTTCGGCCGACAGGATATTTGTGCACTTTAATTATTTGTTTAATTTTTTTCTTCTTTGCATCTTAAATTGTGTCTGATCAATTACATAATGTAGTCACAGACATGAGAGACCCTTCTCTTTGAACGTGTTCCATAATCTTACTATCCTGCCTGCAGAATTAATATTTTGATTTTCAATTATGTGAAAGGACTTTGTGTATTTCCCACATTTCATAGGTACATGTATATTACACACTCCATTATAACATCTCATACAATTGGTATTGTTCTGGAACTGTCTGTCACTGTGCCATATGAAAAGTGAATCACATTCATTGAGAGAGAGAGAGAAATAGAGAACAATTATAGTCTACAACTTTGATTCTGACTTTTGGCAAAAACTTTACTCTACATTATCAACTGAACGAGATGAAACATTTAAATACAAAAACAAAATGTCATAAGGCAATAACATGAAACATTCATTAAGTCTCATATACCTGTAACATCATATTTGAAAAAGTAACATTTTAAGCATCATTCTTAACCATACTTGGGCACCATGCATTCATAGAAAGGCTATTTATATATTATCATTTTAATCTTATTAACATATTTATATTTTTGTCATTTTTTTGTCTTCACCACGCAGAAGGATCCTGGTGCAATTTTGCTGCTATTTTGCGGACTTGCTTTGTTGCTTTTTAGCTGAACATGCATAATAGACGTTTTGGCTTTCTCACACACTAGGGCTGGCTGGCTTGGCAGAAAGATACATGCAGAACAATGGAGGCCCATTTCTGTGATACAAAGAGAAAAGAGAACAAAAGAGAAAGACCTTGGTTAACCATGTGACAACTTTTCACTTAATTGATCATTCAATGTAATAATGCAATTAGAAAACAATATCTTCTTATTTTCTGAGGTTTGTGCCAAATACCCTGGAACTGGCATTGGAACGATGGGCTGGGATTCATTTCAAATCGAGACATGGCTTATCTTGTCTACACTAGTAATATTTTCAACACATTTCAATCTTTATTTAGCATGGTATTTCCAAAGGTTTATTTCAGAGTTAATAAGTTTGGGCTTGGTGTTCAAAGTGTTAAAAACATTCTGAAGGGACATCTAAATCTAATGTGACATTGGTCAAAATATGATCCAGTGGAATGTGTCTCACATTATCGTTAAAACAACCGACAAGGTATGATCCAATTGTTAACCATTTCAATACCACTGCATGAATATTTGCATTTGCATATTTTTTATGTAATGTTGATCATCACAAGACAAAGTTACTATTTTCACGATGTGACGGTAGTGAATGAAAATAGCATACACTTTGTGACTTTGCAGATTTTCCTCACTACCGTCACTTTGTGAAAATAGGAACGAATTGTATGACAGAATACCCCTCCCCTGAAAAAAGGGGGAGACAGAGAGAGAGAGAGAGAGAGAGAGAGATGAGAGAGATGAGAGAGATGAGAGAGATGAGAGAGAGAGAGAGAGAGAGAGACGAGAGAGACGAGAGAGAGGAGAGAGGGGGGGGAGA
>BEXV01000822.1:21940-34591 GCA_003118195.1 Hemicentrotus pulcherrimus | reverse complement strand
ATACGTTTTATGCTGCACAAAGATTCAATCAGTTTAATCTTGGCCATCACAAGAAGTCGGTTATTGATGTAGACAAATGCTCATGTACCCTTTACAACTCTTTTCATGTATTTTATTACCAAAGAAGAAAAAAAGCCAGTAGGTCACTCAATCGTGTCTGACAATAAAGTCTAGCAAGTAAACAGGTTTCCTTGAATAATTTGAATATGAGGACACTGCTAACATTTAAATTTCACAGATAGGACATACATGACATATTCATAATTCCTGCAACTTAGTTCTACAGCATTTGAGGTTGGCTGCAAAAGGGACATAGTACCTTTAAAGCAGGTTTGACTGTATGAAGGCATTCCAGTTGCCAGAATGAACATCTTTATTAGATGTGTTCTTATCTCAAAAGGTGTTTTCAAGAAAGAAAAATATATTTTCTACCACTTTGAATTTTAAAAGCAGAGTACTGAAAATACTTTTCTTTCTTTTTTAAAATGTAAAATACATACATCTTCTACATTTATAGGCCTACTTGATAATTCCTGGCGAGACGGAGAAAAGTTCACTAGAAACTGAATACCGGTTTTTAACTGGACATAAAACCTTGAAAAGCTCAATGTTTTTTTCCATGATTCATTAAAATATAAAATTATTTCCTATTTGTGATAACCTCTGTGCAATATTCAGATCATGGGAAATAGAACTGAAGACATAAAGGAATATAGTCGAGTGCAAGGCTGAAATGAAATCAGAGATAAATTGAGCTCTTTTATCGTTGGATCCCCATTCTAACTGATAACCTAGCACAGATCAGATCTGCTGGGAAGTGAAAAATACTGGTAGTGTAGAGTGCGTGAAATATTCTCTAAAATTTTCTGAATTATACTATTTTCATGAATGTGTATACTCAAAGAATGCACAAGCAATTTGCACATGGGTAGGTTGTGAATGGAAAAATGAATTCCTAAAATTTTTTGATATAAGACATGCAGGTTGCTGCATGATTACCGTAAGGAATATAATTCAGCATTTGAAAAAAAATATGCTAAATATGAAAAACCTGAATATAAAAAACCTGAATATGAAACAAAGAAATGAGAAACTAAATTACAGTATTTTGTCTGTTTTGTTCCTTTCCTTCCATATTATCACTATCATTATTTTACAGTACTCTTTAATGCGGAAAATTACATAATTCACTCTCTCTCTCTCCTCCTCCTCCCTCTCTCTTTCTCTTTCTCTCTCCCTTTCTCCCTCTGACTCTGTATTTCTTTCTGTCTAAATGCACTGTAGGATGTCTATAGTTAACTTTGATTAATATACAAGCTGTTTTAGAACCCAAGTTCTATAAAGCATGGTTATAATAACCTCTACTTTTTGCCCTCTTTCTATTGGGTCTTTTTTATGGATTAATAATCTAAGACCTAAGCTTAATTGATCACATAAACAAGTTAAAAATATTATAGAACAAGTGATAAAAGACTGTCTAAAACAGAAATTTTTGGCAGCATAGATAATTTTGGAAGCAGAATTCAACCAAACACAAAATACCTTTGTCGATGCTAATAGATGAATAATGAGAAAAAATCTCACCTATACTGGAGACTCTCGAGAGGGCGATCTCTTCATCCCGTTGCCATTTGTAACATGTCCATTGCCATTGGTCAACGACTCCACAGAAGCCTTACTGGCCTTAGAATTGGACGTATGCATTTTCTCTCCATTTTCAAGATCATTTTCAAGATCATCCGCAAATCGGATGCCCCCGTTTCCGTTGAAGGCACTGTTTGGTGATTTAGGCAAGCTGTATCGGAAGACGCTTTTCTTGGAGGAAGACTTAACAGATGACGGCGATGACTTTACTTTGGAATTGTTCAATAAGTCTGTGTCTGCTGACCTCATGCGCTCTAACTCTGCCGCACTGCAGCTAGGCATGCTCTGGACAGCGTAGGTGGAGTTGAAGTCGCTGTAGTCCACTTTGAATTGTTCATTGTTGTTGATGCTGATGAGGTGGCTACTGAAACGTTGTCCCCATAGGATCTCGGAAGGCAAGTATGATGTTCTGGCTTGCATGACAAGACCAGTTTGTTCTAAGACACCCTCCATGCATACAATCACCTCAAAGTTTTTTTCCAGGAGATCAGCAGCTGAGATGCTATACAAGGGACTCTTTTCATCTATCACATGGCAAATAATGATAGGCCACACCAGAAAGATTCTATCCTCCCCGGTATTGTTACTGAAATCCATGTTGTATGTATGAAGAGGGATGCACTCGCCCTCGTCAGTAACTTTAGGTCCGATGAGTTGCCCCCTGATATGAGCTTCGTAAATATGCGACCGCCGTATATCTCCTATTCTGAACATCAAGCACAACTTGCCGTCTCGCTCAGCGATGACTGCATTGTGGCTAAACTTAATTGTCGCGGCACGCTTCTTTGGGCGTGCAATTTTTGCGAAAACCATACCGATGAAGACGGCATCTACCAGGCAACTAAAGACGGACTGGATCACGACGATGGCCCCTCCGGCCCAACATGCTTCACTCGTTCCGCGATAACCATAACCGATCGTCGTCTGTGTTTCAACGGAGAACAGAAAAGCACCAATGAAGTTTTGCACATTATAAACACATGGTTCCCAGTCTTCGTATTCTGTGACATTGTCTGCCATTTTGTCCTGGTAACCAAGATCTCCATGAAACCAGATCAGCGCTTACCAAACGAACGTAAAACCGATCCATCCCAGCACGTATGCCAGCGAGAATATGAGGAGCAGCCACCTCCATTTCAAATCAATGAGTGTTGTGAACATATCAGTAAAGAAGTCATACCACCTTGAAGGCACATGAGTGTAAACCACATTGCATTCTCCATTCTTGCTCACGAGTCTCTGCAGTTTCTGCTTCCTTCGCAAACTCAGTTGACGCGCAAAGTTGTGCACAGAATGTCTGCGCTTTATCGGACCTTTCATGTTGGGATGGGGAACGACGCCATCAAGAGAATCGGAAAGGCTTGCTGTGCCACTGCCTGCTAGCTCACCATTTGCTTCTCTCTCTTTCCAGTCTGCTTTACCACTCATGTCTGTGAGTGGACTATAAACTACCCGCTTCACTCACAAATAAACTTTATGGAGTAAAGAGTAGGGAGCTGAAGGGTCACAGTGTGTACAAAAGATTGCTGTGTGTATATAATATGTATACGTGTGCCTGAAAACCACCAGCTTGTCCAAGAAAACACTGGTTTCAGATTACCACAATCTACTAGTTTCAACCAATCAGAACGCAGGCTCTAAGCAGAGTACAAACACAGCCAACAACATACAGACAGAGAGCTCCCCACAGTACTCCCCCAAATTTATACTAGAAGAGCAAAGTTCACACAAGTGAGTTCTCACTACTCTTGAAAAAAAGTCAATTTTCCCCTAAACATGGAAGTACCAATTTCAGTTCTAACTATTTAGGGGTGCAAGAGGTCAATCAAAGCAGGGGTTCATATGGGTAGGAAGTGGTTCCCCAGAAGAATACAAATTTCTATTTGATATCCGCTCTTGATGATTCTCCAAGTGTGACTGCCTGCCTGTGTGTGTGAGCAATGCAGACTGACTGACAGACATATAACACCTGTTGACTATGCCCTTGGAGAGGTGCTCATTTGCATGTAACAGTCATGAAGGAATGAATGGATGGAATGTCTTGACCTGCTGGTAGATTCCACAAAGAATGCACTCAAGAATGTTCTTTACATCCTAACCAACACAAGATTTATTTGAACTTCAGGTTCAACGCACTACAACTTTTGTTCTCACATCAAATCCTCAACTGAAAAAGAAGTCACTTCATTTGCTAATCCTCGCTAATGTCCATCTCAATTCAATATGACACCTTTTATGGTAGTCTGTTTGTACACAGAACAATTGGAGGGCTTTCTTTTTAAATGTTAAAGTCTCTTCTTGAAAATGGCACTCTAAAAAAGTTCAGTCATGTATCAAAACATTCATAAACTTGGCTCAAGCAATCCACACTATTGTCAATTTGCCATGTTGCACAATTTACAAACATATCACTGTAATGTGATCATGTGACAACAGTACTCCAGTCGCATTTGTGTCTTTTGGGGAAAATAAACGCAAAGTGCTCTGCTGTCCAATTACTATAGCGATACACCGCTAACTTTTAAAATGATGGTTAATGCAATTCAGCAGCTGCAACGCAGACTTCACTATTGTACACTCATCAGCCCTTAGAAAGAATGAGCCAAAAATATAGCGTGTTAAAAATGAAAATTTGCTTTGTTGTGAAGTCACGCACCGATGGACGTTGGTTATAGGTGGATAATTTTATCCCCAGTTCGCTGGATAACACAATAGATGATGATGTTTAAATTCCCAGAGGACCAAATGACCCGAACGCTTTATAGTCCATTGACACAAGAGTCCTCACAAACGGCAGAAGATCAAACAAAAGGTGTTTATATATGATGAAGAACTTAGGTGAAATTCCCTCACCAATAAGTTTTTGAACATACAGTATATGTAATTCACAAACTCTAGATGATATGGAGTAACAACTCAAAACTACCAGCTCCACCAAAGAGTGAGTAAACGGCTCAAATGAATCACAAACTTTTTAGTCACTGCCTTATAAACGTCCTGCCAGAGTCACGTGAAAGCAAGGGGAACAAACTTTTAGTGTCAGGATTTTGAGCACTTCCCCCCTCCCCCTACTTTCTAACCCCCATGTGACAAGCTGCATGGGTACGTGCATAAACCTTCCCTTCGATGAGTCAGGGGGAGCCGAATCGGTGCTCACGTCAAAGAGTTTCCTTTGCGAAATGTCTCGCTATTTTGAGCTACAACGCAATGCCTAAAATGAAATGACAAAAAAAAAAATCAGTCCCAAACGTTTCTTGGCAGCACGATAACCACGAAATTAATCGACAGGGGAATGTTTCTGCCAAAAGAAATTTTACTTGAAATAAGTTTAAACATTTCTAGAAATAGAAAAGCACAAAGTATTCATAATACACTAAATATTTCTTTTTTTTTTTTTTTTTAAACCTTTGTGAATCCTTTTGCATACCTTAACATGCACACTGCCTCATGCAGCAATTAAAGGGATTGTTTAACAATGTTAAGTCTGAGATACATGGTCCTACATGTTACCAGTGTCTGTGATATGGTGTAATATTGAAGCCCTTAAAAAATTGCGCTTCAAAATGATCAAGAAGTGCCTCAAAAAAGTAAAAATCGTTGAGTGACCGGTTTTACCATACTCGTTTTCCCCAATAGACTGTAGTGTTATGAAAACCGTCAGGTGAACGGTTTTCAAAATTTGTAATTTCAATCATAAATATCTTGATTATCAGGCAGGCGATCGGCTTGTAAAAGTCACGGGGTTCCTGACTGACCTTAAAGTTTATAATTATCATTGCATCATGAGCAAACTCCAGAATTTTGTTTCAGAATCTGAGACAAAGTTCCTGGATCCCTTTAACACAATTTTAGATCACCATCTGCAAGAATCTTCAGAGCTGAAGAGGACCAATGCACCCCACAGAGTGAAGAAAGTATTTTTTTGTTAACTATTTTTTTCGCTCTATTAAACTACTTTTATGAAGTTTAATCAAAGGACATAGAAAATTGCTTAAAGGGGAGGGGGAACAGTAAGAAACATTAATCCCACTTGCCCCCTTCTCACTATTCCCCTGTTTTTAGTGAGGGGGTTGACTCTGTACCTCTCTGTATGAAGAAGGGGGTAAACAAGGGGCACAGGGACCCCCCCCCCCCCCTCGCCCATGTGATCATGTTTAGCATCCCCTGAAAAGAACTGTCAAGATAACGTTGCGCTAGTTCCGATGGCTATTGGCCTTCAGGTAGTCTGATGAAAAGGGGATGTCCCAATTATCAGAAAGTGAGTTGTTGCAAATAATGTCAGCTGTTAAATACTGTCCCTCCATCCACTTAACAAAGACTGTAACTTTTGAGGTAGTAAGTCATGTTAAATTGTGTCAGCTATCAAATACTGTCCTTATATATTTTATATATTTTTTTCTTCTTCTCATTCTCATACAATGGTCATAAGATTCATGACCCTCCACCAAGGCCCATATTCATGACTTCGCATAGTACATAGTTACTTGACAACCTGTAAGGTTCAACAAATATGGGCCCAGGACTCTATTTCTTAAAACATTTTAATGATAACAACTATCCCAATTCTATAACACATTTTCTCACAGCCAATCAACCGCTATGATTTCAATAGCTAATAACAATCACTGCAACATGTTATTGCAAATGAGTTTCATGACAACCAGAAATTGTTTTAAGGACTAAGGAGGGTCAAGTTTGAAATCTTCCAGAATTTGTAAGGAATACCCCTCCCTTCCCCCACTCTAATCCCTTGTTCTCTACTTTCACCCAAGTTTTGAAATGCAAATCTTCCTGAATCAGAGTCAATATTGAAAACATACACATTCCAGCGCTGTCTTTCTTTCATATTTTGTTATCTGGCAATTTTTAACTTTTCCATCTCTTTCTTATCATGCTTACGGCTTAGAATAAATATCAGAGATGAATTATCAGTCATTATTTAACATTTGATTGTCACATATCGAGCACAAAAAAAAAAAAAAATCAGCAGTATGTTCTTTCATTAACATGTAGGTTAGAACAACGCACACACACACACACACACACTTTTTTGTTGGAGTGTACTTATACTCCCTTCAAATATTACTTTATTTTGTTATGTACATATTAAAAGAACATGCACCAAACTCACACACACATAATATGTACAAAACTGAAGAAGAAAACAAAATGACAATGACAGCATTAACATAAATGACAAACCATACATATGTCATAGCTAAATAGGTCAGGTAATCCCATTTAGATGATTCGAAATAACTCCAAAGTCCATTTTCACTTCTCCTTTGCCTATAAGGTATACTTTATGGCTCCTAAATATATGCCAATAAAGTCATTGCTAATAGATTATCTTGCCTTAGGTCAAGGGTTTCCATATAACATGTTGATAAGAAGCTATCAAAGGCATCATAAAGTTAGATTGAACAAAGAGTCATATACCGGTATATGACTTTGCAAAAAGTATTTTTCAGAGATGTGCGCTGAGCGGCCTTGTATATACAGGTATGCTTGCGTGATGTCTAACCCAATGCGGGTAGGTGGAAATGATGTATGTGTTTCTAAATTCTGCATATACCGGGTAATGAAATTTCAGCATATCAATCAACTACCCTATGTCCAACGACAATCGTCACAAAGTGTTCATCCTGAAATGCGATACAAAGACAGTGATTGACAATGTTTATCACAGCTTTTTTTTTTGTATATATATATATATATATAAGAGATAACTTTTGATTTCATGTCCTAAATGGATCAATTCATATGATTTCCCAGGAAATAATACTAGGCAAAAATTATGAAGATTAACTAAGTAATCAGTTAAGTTTATTTTAAACTCAATTCTTGCTAATTATCATATTATAAGGAAACATTGTCTGCTGATAGCCAGTAGAACATTAACTTATACTTTTGACTTTAAAAAAAACTTTCTAATGCCCTTCTGAATCTAAACAGATAACCTTTTCCATTATCTTTTGATATGCTTTGACGAGACAATGACACGTTAAGTATTCAAAACACATTAGTCGCTAAGTAGGTCAATACAATAGGCTACTGACCTTCCCTTGAGTTGGTTTCTCTTGGCGCGCCCTCATCATCTCGAGATTGCCAAATAGCCCGCTATTTCTGATTTGGGAAATTATCCCGAAGTTACAAATCGTGTCTTCATCAGCTCGAGATTCGACCTCAAAACTTGAAACTCGACCTTGAGAAATTAGCTTGAGATATTTTGCTCATTGTTCGCACATAATACGAGTCTTCAGTCTGGTGAAGACGCACTGGAAAAATAGCTGGATATTTTGCCAAATAGTGGGATATTTTGCAAACTATCCCAAGATATCTTGGGATGACAATCCCGACCGAATACCCTGTTAATCGCAACTTCGGGCTGATGAAGACGCAAATTAGCTGGATAGTTTGCATCGGGATAGTTTAAATAGCCGGAGATGCAATCTCGAGCTAGTGAAGACAGGCCTTTTGCGATCCTGATGAGTTGATATGTCAGGTAATATCATACCGCAAGGTTAATAGATGACAGGACTTGGACCATATAATAGCCTTGAGAAATAATCACTACCAGCCATTTTAATACTTCGCTACTTTATCATTTGCAATAAATTTTGTTTATTTTGGATACGTTTGGTTAGAATTCAAGAGTAGAGGCTAAGATTTACATGAGTAAAATAGAAATATGATCATATATCCTGACAGTTATATCAAAAGATTCAACCCTCATGCAAATGAACTATATGACTAGTCAGACATAAAAGTTAATGGGTACAGCCTTTTGTATAATTTGTTACAAAGGCTGAATGTGATATGCCTCTTGGGTGCTTAAAATGGCACTTAAAAATAGTTATTATAAGACATTCAATCTTCAAACAAGCTTAACTTCCCAAATCCCAAGTAATATGTAAACATCACATGATGTTTCAGAAGTTAAAAGGGTTTATTGCATGCCTTTCTTTTTGTATTTTCTGACCACTGATTAATCCCATGGTATCACATTTTTAATGGCAGTATGTGATATAAGCTTTACAAGTGACACCCCAATTGAGTGAAATTTTATCCCTAATGTGTGTAACTTTATTACAAAGAAACAAATTCAATTTCTAATTTGGGATAATCCATTTATTATAGAATCAAGAGCTATTGAGAAGATTTATTTGTTGACTGTTTATATGGCAAAAGTACTGATTTTTCTTAACTCTGCAATTTTTGTTTTACTTTGCATGAGCTTTATTATGCCAAACTAAAAACCATATTTGTATTCAAAGAGGAAGGTCAAGTTGTCCAATTGCTTTATAGATGTTTTTACAAAATACATATTAAGTCCCCCTCCTGAATAAATGAAAGAAAACTTGATGTTATGGTACTTGCTCAACTGTAACTCAATAATTATTCCAAAGAATGGAACAATAACCCACCTTCACCAACTCACAAGGTAATTCCACAGACCAAGTTCAGAAATTGTTTGAAATATATCTCTTCCAGGAAAAGTTAAACCCCCTTTGTTTATTCCTTCCAAAGTTTGTACTGTTTAATTCATTATTATGTATTATCCATTTTGTAAACGCTGTTATATAACTGACTATGTAGAGCACAGAAAATGCTAGTTAATATATTAATAATGCAGACATTTTCCAAAACTTATTCACCCGATTGTGCTCAGAGTGGTTACATTTAAAAACAGATTAAACAAAATGACAACAATACTTTGAAACTGCTTACAATGAAACAGAACAAAACGTAATTAGGAGAAAACACTTGCCATTAGCCTAGGTGTGTTTTTTTAAGGTTTGACTTCACTACAGTCTTACAATCTCTAGGTGATTTGGGGAGTCTATTCCATTATCATTGGTAGTAATTGCTCTTGACTTTTATTTCATTACTGATTCAGATCAAGGGTTAGGGTTAGGTTTGGACCAGGGTTGAAGTTAGCAATTTGGTCATCGCCTCTGTGTCATGGAACTTAAAAACACTCTTTTTCAAAGAAATGTAAGGTCATAGTTTTCCTATGAGACAAGATTATTAATCCATATATAGATAGAGATGATAGTTACAACAAAGTCATTCATATAGCGCTCTCGCACATATTAAATAGTTTCACAGTGCTCCAGAGTGAATGACCATACAGGAAGCAGAAGTGAATGATTAATTACTAGGAGAGTTTTGAGAGGTTCTTTAAAAACATCTAATAAAGGAGATATGAAAAATATGAAGTCAGAAGCTTTGGATACCACTATCATACCACTTCCAAACACCAATTTTCAAAGAAGTGTATGTGTATAATTATCCTAATACTAGACAACATTCCTAATTCATGTATGGAGGCATGAGATTGGAATCTATAAGCAGTGCTTTAGTGACGTACACATATTTCAGAAAAGGAAATAAAGTTTCAGTATCATATTTCGATTAATTCAGGATAATAACGTCATGAATTTAAATATGAAGGAAATGATTGTTCATTTTCAAAATGTATATCTATATTATACAATAAAATGTATAAATGAAATTCAGAAAATTCAAATGTACATTTCAGAAGTTTTTCTTTCCCCAATTTAGATGTAAAACTATAATTGTTTATAAGATACATATGTGGCTGCACAGAATTAGAAGGGTGTTAACGCAATGTAAAAATAGACGAGTAACTCCCTTCTCATCAATAGTAATTCGTTTTTTCTTGTGTAAATGTCATATAAAGCATGTTACAAAGCAACATGGCTTTCAGGGCATTTTTTCAATATTTTGAGAACTTGTTAAAGAACCAGTTGCATGACTCGCTGTTTACATGTTGTGTAGTAGCAAACTGAAAAATGTGGTGGACATTAAGCAATATCCTCCAAAATAGGCCTTCTTTTAATCACATTATTACACAACTTGAATCAAGTGTCATAGAATCCTCTTCTGCTTTTAAAGATGTAATATTTCTCTTTATGAAATGTTTCTGTATACGATTTTTTCCTTGAGTGTGAAAGGGTTTGTACTACATTGGTAGTTGGTTTAAACTCAAGAATCTTCCCAAGAATATCTCACTTACAGAGTAACCTGTAGCTTGGGTGTGTATATTTCCTTGTCTATTGTCTCGCAGGCAGACAATTTGAATGACTGAGATTCACAAGTAATTAAAGAACAGTTGAAAGTCTCTGTGGCTCCTTGTCATCTTCAAGGAACTGCTTTTGCTGATGACAAGGAAGTACGTGTACGTGTAACATGTATGTGTCAAAGTAAAGGCCCGGTCACACAGGGAGGACGCATGAGGAACGCACGGCCATCGCATAGGAAATTTGCAATTTTGTCCAGTGCGTTGTCGTGCGTCCAACTTTTGACACCAAATGCATAGCGTGTTGCTAGCGCGCTGAGCGCATACAGGGCGCATACAGTACGCATACAGACCGTACCCAGAGCGCACATGATAATAACTTCNCCAATTCAAGAAAATCGACAAAATACATAAAGCATACAACAGTGATTGATCTATTGAATTAGAAGAATTTGTTCACAATATAAAATGAAAGTGATACTTAGAATATTACAGAGGGGGAGAGGGGGAGAAGGGAGAAGGAGAGAAGGAAAGAGAGAGTGAGTGAGAGAAAGATATATATATATAGAGAGAGAGAGAGAGAGAGAGAGAGAGAGAGAGGGGGAGAGAGAGGGAAGAGAGTGTGTGCATTTGTGTGAGAAAAGAAAAGAAAAAATGTTTAGAGTGGGTTTCTTTAATAAAGTAAATCTACTTAGCAAGTGGTGAAGCACTAATTTGTGAACAGACTTAAATATCTCTAATACATGTAAGTAAATATCTAATTAACATAAAATGTTGCAACCCACAACCCAACTTCCTCATGTTAATTGATGAAGTATTTTACTCTTTTTTTTTAATCGAGTGAGCCTTGAGGAGCTTATTATTTTCAATTATCATAGTCATATTTTAGACTATTTTTGCTAGTTTGCAAGACCAAAAGACCAATGCTCTTTCTATTTCCTCCTCCTTATCTATATATATGGTTCATTTCTGACCATATTATAGGTTTCATATTTCCAAGGTACATTTCACTGACTAACAGCAGAAAATGACTCTCTGTATGTGCTGGTAATCATGATCTTGTTTATGTATATCATTCTATCTATCTATCTATTCACCTATCTATCTACCTTCCTATTTATCTACCTATCTATCTACCTATCTATCTATCTATCTATCTATCTATCTATCTCTGTCTGTCTACTAACCTACCTACCTACCTACCCATCTATTTATCTATATATTTCTTAATCAATCCATCCATCAATCTCTCTGTTTATAATTATGTCTGTCTGTGAACTGAACTACATATAGCTGTTGCTTAAGTTTTATCAACATTAAATCTCCACTACAACTATGTAGCAACCTAACATTTTTAAATCCAACTCTCCATGTACTATATGTCCTAGTATTATCCATCTCTGCACATGAGAGGGAGCCCTTCTAAAATGACAAATGACAGACAACATGAAAGCTTATTCTTGGCAAACCCACAGCTCAGTGAATACTGTAGTACAGTAACCTATTTGATTCCTATTATTTGAGAGGTAATATTGGTCACTCTATCATGTTATACTTAAAAAAAAAGATTCTTCCAATATGATTTATATAATTGATAACCATTTCAAAAAGCATTCTGATTCATTGAGAAATTTTGAACTTGAGAAAACATCTTTTGCTGTAGACTTTGAATACAATTGATGACCAGATATTGAGTGAATTTTTTCCATCTCCCTTCCTCTCTTTAATATGCCATATGTAAGTTCACCTTGGACTTGAGATTAATTTACACTTGGTTAAATGACTGAAAATGCAGGATAACCAGATTGTAACTCCAATGTTGTCCTACATGTACATGTACATGTAGGTCACATTATTTTACATTATAGGTTAATGCCCTTCTGGCTCCAAATAGGGGATATATTGTATGCTTGCTGAAAACCCAAACAGTTTGAAAAATGACCTATATATATATATATATA
>BEXV01000822.1:10138-20901 GCA_003118195.1 Hemicentrotus pulcherrimus | reverse complement strand
CCCCCCCCCCCCCGAAAAAAAAGGGGGGAAGGAGAAAATAAAGAAGGAGTGACCAGGGTTATATCAAAGAGTTTAAGGAGGAAATGAGTATTGAGAAACAGACATAATAAAGTTAATAAAACAATCCTTGAAACCCTCCGAATCTTTATCATGCCAACTTCTTACTCTGCTCGGTTCTTGGAGGAAAAAACAGGCTTGCTGCTTCTTTTGACAGGTCTTCCGAAAGTGCAAAACAACATTTTTCAAAAGGAAGTTGGAATAAGTTTGACTTAGGCACTTAAGACTCTCCTGCAAATCCTTTCTTCCTTTGGTATGGATTTGGGAATTAGACAACAAGCAATATATGCCTAGAAAATAGCAAAGTAATCCAATCTCTTTGTTGACTAGCTTGTGATAGACAGATCTATATCTTGTTGAGCCGCAAAACAAACTTTCAACAGGCTTGCATGACGGAATTAATAGCAGAATGAAAAGCCAAAAGATCTATCGAATCATACTCAGAGGGTACCACAGAGAACTACAGTGAAGTGATAATTAACATTGTCGAGTATTTTGGTTATAGAAAATTGCCCATTAACCCCCCTCCCCCCAAACAACAACAACAAACAAACATGTATGTGAATTCTATGACTTAACACCCACTAAAGACACATTTTGGTAATTCAAGGGTACCTTTATGCTCAACCTTTTCTGGCCATAATGAGGCATTTGTTACGCATTTAGTTCAAAACACGGTTGCATCTTTTCCCATTTTTGTAGAATCATTGGAAAATGGTGATCATAATCACTTATCGTAAACTCACAAAAAGGTGCGTTTTTGGATCGGTGATTCTGGGGAAGCATAAACACACAATCATTTGTAAACGCGTTTAAATGGGGTCAATCATGCATAGTGCAGGTTTGCGAAACCAGCTGCAGAGCCAGAGAAGTGAGCATAAACAATACATCGTGGAACTGCGATTACGATGAGCGTTTCAAATTGCTCATTCTGCCTTCAAAATTGAGCATAAACGTACCCTAATATTTCTGTAAATTTGTAAAGTCCTCATTGAGAAGCCAGGGTATTAAAACAGCATATCTTGACCGATATTAGCTTGTCCATTCCAGGGGGGGGGGAGGGGCAATGGAAGGTGCCACTAATGACCAAAAATTAACAGGGTTGATTACAGTGTATTGGGCAAACTCTGTAATGTCTGACAAATTCAAGTAAAGAAATAAACAATGCTGACGGAGCACTACCCTTTGCCTATGCCTAGATGAATTAAAACTATTTTTTTAAAAACATTTCAATCTCGATAGGTTACCTGATCAGTTACAATAAATGTAAAAATTATATTCAAGTATTCACTCTAGGTGAAAAAAATATCATTAAATATGTCAATGAAGAAATTAGTTGTATTATCCCTTTTTCTCAATCAGTGACATTTTTTATTTGACATGACAGCCCATTACAGTTACTGTTTATCTTTAAAACAACTTACAATTAAAATAACTCAAGGGGTCTTCACTATCAAATCAAGCTCAGCAGGAAATGCTTTATTTTGGAGTTAATGAGTAGCTTATGAAATCACCACCTATTCAGCGATCTAGACCGGAAGACCCAAATTTAACAAAATCCTTGGAGTAAAAACAGTTCATGATTTTGAATTACAGAAAGGCAACAACTTTTATCTGACTGAATAAACCATACAGTGATAGATTTTAATGGATTAAAAAGATTGTTTCCATCGAGAAAAAAAGAACTAATATTAGTTTTAAAATCCAGACAATGGCGCTAAACTAATTTTTAACTGACAGAAACATGTTGCAAGGCCCACAAGGAATAGAACATTGATAGAATGTGATATCTGAATTCATAAAGCAAGCAATCAGATTCTTTTCTCTGTGTCACAAAAACACAAAAGGTTTACCATCAATATATATGGCATGAGTCAAAACCTTTCTGGCTCTTAATGATTAAAACAACAACAACAACGATAATAATGATGATAATGATGATGATGATGATGATGATGATGATAATGAAGATAATAATTATAATAATGATATGTCTTATCAAAGGATGTTAGTGCCGGGCTGGGATTTGAACCCTCAAACCTTGGATTGAGAGTCAAGTGGATGAAACCCGATACCACGACACCTCTATACAACTGATGTGTAATTATATTTAAATATTTCAATTGCTCACCTTAGAATTATGTGAAGTTGTATGTGGACTTGTGGACCTCCATCTTCGCCCTCTTCATCTTGTTTCCATGGCAACAGCATCCATTCTTCATCTCCTGCATATCCTGGTCCTCTGATACCCTATTCTCTCTTCTCTCTGACCTCGATCTTTCTTTGATGTCCCCGAGTCACTCTGGTAGCCGACTATGAATGGGCATTGGGTTACGATCATTCTCTTTCCGACTTCCATCTTCCTTCGCTGTTTCCTTGTCACCTTGCTCTACCTTTAAATGAACTGCAGCTCATGGTCATCTTCTATCTTTAATTCTCTCAAGATTTTCAGCCAAGAGCTTCCACAGAGTGATGACAACTGCCTCCATCTGTATCCGTTCTCTTGTCCACTCCCTTCACCACACTGTTCCATTTCCATATCATCTGGCCAGCCACATTTTTCTCCTGCTTGTGAATCAATGATTTATAACGTCCAAGTTCACAGTTAAATCTGCCCGATGCTGAATAATCACTGTCCTTTCCACCCCAAGAAGTATTGTTTAGCCTAGTATCTTTGTAGCTAGACTTCCTTGAAATGTATACTGCAATATTTCTCGTCATCACGCAGCTATGCCTGGTGTTCAAATGTACAGGGTTTCGATTTCTCATCATCCCTTTCATAGTGTTAATGATGATTTTTTCTTTTTCTATATAGCTGTCATAGATCATCCATTCTCCCTATATGTAAAAGAGACATCTGATACAACCAACAGCCCCATGACCATTTAGAAGGTAATAAATGCTAACAGCATTTCACCAAAAACAAATCCTGAATTCCAGATTTTAGTCCCTGTGATGGAGGAGTTAAGATGTTATAAACTTGAAAACGTTAACCCTTGGAATGCCAGCTACAACTAAATGGTGTCTGTAAGATAAACGTGCAACAAGTGAAGTTCATGAGATGAAGAGTTTTTTAGCAGCCAATCGATGTCAGCCTGTCGCATCACCTTGTGTGTGGTATCAAGAGAAAGAGTGGTTCACAAACACATCTTCAGCACCTTTGGGGATCTACATACAGTAAGTTCACAGCAAACTATTAAACAGAGCGACAGTCTCTCGCCCTCCAGAATCTTCTGTACAAGATATTTACATGTATGACTGTACACTGTACACCAGAGATGTCTTTGGATTTTTTTTATTTTAATGATAATAGCATTTCTAGCTTTTGTTCATCCATGCAATTCAATTCACAGAGTCATATAAAGCTATCCACACATTGTTCTTTTATCTAATCGTCGTCACTCCAATTCCATCCAAGTTGTTCTGTCTAATGATCCTACTCCTCAAATTGGCTACACCTATCCTGTGTCCAAAGGAGGAGTTCAAATATGCGCATGAATCTTGATGATGAATATTCATGTATCTCAGTTTCAAGAGATCATTAAAAAACAGTTTTCATAACGGTTTACAAACTTTTTCTTGAACTGTTGTCATGCTTCCATGCTGTCTGTTGAATAAGTCTGCTACAATTCCATCCATCCAGACTACATGTCAGTCTTGGTAAAGTTTCCAATATGTCCATTCAATGTTGTTTTTCTTGACGTCTCCTTGCATTTCAAGTTGTCACTTTTAACAGATCCAATACCATACCTATGAGAGACAGAAAAGACAAATATGAAGAAAATAAATCTTTAGTTATCATCATCGTGACTGCTAGTATTGATGAAAGAGAAACATTTATTGACGAATGGATACAAAATTCTGTACAGGAAAATGATGTAAAATGAATACAGAATGGAAGACGAAAAGGCTAGACATTAAACAAAAAAGAAAGAAAGGTAGATTTCACATATTAATTAGCAATAATTCAGAACAAATCTCTTGCTGCTCCAAATTTGAATGAGTATTTTCTTATAAAGATGTTAACTCCTTGGTTTTGATTTGTATGTGTCTTACATGTACAAGTTACAATAGAGAGAATGCTCCTTTTAAACCACATGAACACTTTTTGTCATCAAACCTATTTGAGTGACATCATAAAATGTAGAAAAATACATTGTGAAAACTGGCAAAAAATGGAGAGATTACATGACTTCTTATTTTTTTAATACCGGTAAGCACAATTTCTTTTTTTCTTTTTTGAATATATTTATTACCATTCCTCTCCCACCAATATTGTTCCAAACTGTATATTCTAATCATGTAGTTTAAGACTAATGTTTTCCAAAAATATTTTTCCAAAAACACATACAAGCAAGCCGTGTTAACATTAGCGATACTTATTAAATAAAGATATGTTAACTTAAAGGACAATCTCCTATAAATTTTGTTTCAGATACTCTAGGTCAAGAATAAAGTTACACCATTACATTTAATCCACAAGACATATTACCAGGGTCTTGTTTGATAAAAACCTGTTATATACAAGAAATGATTCATTTCTATGACAAATTTGGTCTCAGCCAATAAAATTCCACGATTTCAGTAGCTTATTCATTACAGCTATTTGAACTTTTAATTGGTGATAAGTTTTATGAAACAGGGCCCTGCTTCCCTTTTTTCAAATGTTGGCAGATTGCCAAGACCAGTTACTCTTTCATAAAGGACACTGAATAAATACTCTCTACTGATAAACAGTCTTACAGATCAACAGTTTGTTAATCTTTATCTCACAATGGATTATTGATTGTGAGAGGGGGATGGTGATTGTGTCCTTGCACCCTTGGGGGGCAGGCCGAGGGTGCGCCCCTCTAATGATCTCCGATTAACAGGAATGGACCAATAGGAGAGCAGCTAGGTATTTCAAGAGATACCAAGGAATGCAACTGCAAGGGAGTGTCCTTACACAATAACAGATGTAATGGAAAAGCATGTCTGCCTGTACAACTTTTCAGTGATACATATTTGCCGATGGTCGATGCATGCATGCTGGGCATATCTTATTGTTTTGGTCCTGGGGATATACTTGTGTAGAGGATTTTAATCTTGTTTGTTTTTATAAATGTTGAGTGACTGGTACTTCTTTCTGTATAAATTGATTGCCATTTCAAAAATATTAAAGAAAATTTATACAATTATGTATAATCTTGTGTTGCTTTAAGATGTTGAATCAGTCCTGAAAATAAGGCACCACTTTATAACTATCAGGCTATTAGATGTCTGTTGAGACTTGAGGGCCAGAAGGACATTAATTGTGAGACAAAGTTGATATATCACAGAGACATCAAAGGATATTTCATATTTCTTTATTTGCTGTCATATTGCTTTGTAAATGTAATATTCCAAAATAATACCCCCAAAAAGTGTAACTTTACAACCCAATCGATGAGAAACCTTCCTGTAATTTCTAAAAGTGGCTTTCATACTGCAAATATATGACATTCAACATCTTTTAAATATAATGACCCATCCTAAGGATCCGAGCGCCTCTCCTTCACTCAATGTCTCCTTGATTGGAGCCAGCAATCCTGCGAATGAGTGTGAGAGGCCAGGTTCGAAATCCCCCTTCCCCTTCCCCTTCCTCGGCGGCGACTCGTTGACCTTACTGTGACCTTTCCACCATGATTACCTCTCTCGTCATTAGATCTGGATTGCTAATCAACTTTTCCCGCTTCTGACACTCGGGAGCAAACCAGAAATGATAAATGAACGTAACCTTCATGCCAAATACAAAGACTACATTATTAATTCCCCTTGTAAATTCAATGTTTTTGTGTTTTTTTAACTCGAAAATGAAAGCTAGGCTGGATGAATTCTCAAGCAACATAAATCTGAAATAATAAATTTTTTCACATACTTAAAAAAACTTGGTAAGGGTATGGATAATTTATTTGTTAACTAGATATATTATCAAACATTTTAACATAGTCATGAAAGAAGCTATTTTTGATCAATTTGTCCAAGTATCAAAGAATAATCACAGAAAACGATATTCCTAAAAAATTCTTTTTGAATAACCAACAAGTATATGTAGTAGAAAATCCAACTATGGTTTGAGGAACTCTTCAAGTATCATATCTCATAATAGGGTAGTGATCAAGGAATTCTGTATTACCATCCAAACATATTTTTTTAAAATCTTACTCTCAATCTCCATTTGGATTATATATTCTTTTAAACATTTTCAAAAGACAAAAAAAAAAAAGAGTTCAGTTGACAATTACATTCAACATTACCATTATATTCACAAGCTTAATAAAATTGATCAATCCCTTCAATAGACATGATATTTAAGAATAGAATGAATATTATAAGAAATTCCATATATAAAATTATGTGTAATAGATGAAGAACATATCTTATTTTTTGAGGGGCTACCATCTATGGGTAAGTATATTTTCAAACAAATGTTACTTGTCATAAGTCATAGTACATCTTACATGTCTAATACTGGATTAAGTGCGATCCAATGGCCACGTTTCATAATGTCAGTGACACAGTATTGTCCATTCCACAAGTGCCAATGACTACTGTTCATGTCTAGCTGTCGCTGGTTGATAAAATGCTAACCAGGCTACAATGGCATAACCCAATTTGTTCAATTAATTTGTTCACATCCTGCGTGTGAGTAAGATCATGTGACTCACACTCACGCCCTCGCTTGGTCACTTGGTACGTGGGCATGCACGGGTGACGATGAGCCGGTGTCCCTGTGATTGGCTTCTCTTTTGAAGGTACCGTAATAAATGATGTCTTAATTGAATGCTGACCATTTCTATTCACAGTCAGAACCAATCAGTGGGCCTATATAGTCAAACCTGTCTATAGCGACCGCCCAAGGTAAACACAAAAAGTGGTCTTTGAAGATATAGTATGATACAGTATTTAGTTTAATATTATATGGCTAATTCAATCAAAGAAGTCTTAATAATGCCAATCTTCATTAAAATTTATCTGCATAGTATATTTCAGAAAACAGCCTCACAAATACAAGAGCTTATCAATACAAAAACTCATAAAGATGGTGCTGTAGAAATATAAATATCTTTATATGTTAGTTATCAATCAGAAAACAATAATTTCATTATTTTCTGATTTGTATCCATAATGTTATCAATATTATATACTTTATAAAATCTCTTCTAGAAATGCATTAAAGTAAGAACACCATTATGGTATGATTTAAAGAAACAATTACTAAAGCTTTATAATCTTTAAAAAAACAGTATCTTAATAGTTGTCCACAAACTAATATTAGATACAACTCATTAATGAAATAGCTTGGTATGATGTTGATTTAGAAGAGGTAATAAAACAGAAACACCGGACTTCTCTATGTCCTTCTGTGCAATCGAGGTGTTTGTTTATTTTTTCTCGGGATGACGTCAATGGAATCCGTGAACAAACATGGCATTCGATTACCAAACCTTGATAGCACAATTGTGGCATTCTCTCACAATGGCTTATCAAAATATTGTCTGTTTGGATGTAGAGGGATGTTAACTCATTAAAGGGCAATACAACACCTGAAATAAGTTGATTTGTATGAAAGCAGAAGAATGAAAGAANGCCTTTTACAATAATATCATTAATCTATGTTTTACTTGTAAGTCTCTCCTCCCTAGGGGGCACTACTCAAAATATATTACAGATAGCAAAAAAGAATAGACCTTCCTGAGCAATGAATTTTTGAACAATTTAATTTTAGTCATTTTAAATGTTGGAACAGATGGGAAAGTAGTCTGGGACTACATCACATTGACACTACACTTCAGCCAATTTGAAGTGCCCATACATGTACGTATAGTGATTACAAATTTCAAAAATTCATTGCTTTCTAATATTTAGTCAGATTTAATTGAAACTTTAATCAGTTTGCTTCTCTGATTGTTATGCTTTCTTTTAGATCGAGTAGTTGTCTATTTGGGTTGGATTTCCCTTTAAGAGAAGGTTGAGTTCTGGGAAGAGGTGAAAAATAATTTCTGAGCGTTATCATTCTTATAATGCGTGTGGAAGAACATCAGATAAAACATGTTCCCTGAAAAGCATAGCTCTTCAAATACCTTCATGTTCTAAATATGTCATGTAACATCGTAAAAATCCAGGGTCTGATTTTTATGCCATGTGTAGTCCCATATACATTTTTCTGTGTACAGTGTTTGTAACTTTACCAAGACTTGGCCAAATTTCTTATCATTTTTATGATTCCAGAACCTTGCAATACACACAAATTCTTATATGCTAGAAGATCAACATTTTCTGATATATTCCACACCGTTTCTTTCACAATGAAATCACATGACCAGAACTCAACTTTATCTTTAAACTTCAGAACAGAGTTATAACGCCCTTCTGGCTCTGAACAGACAATATATCAACTATGCCATCTTAATGACATGTCTTCCACATGAATTAAACTCCATAAATGATTTCATTTCATTTTTTTTCCGTCGCCTTGAGCCGCATGGGGATGAGGAAGTGTGAATTTAGCTTTTATCTCAAAGTGATGCGGACACACTTGAAGGCCATATTTGTGCATCACTGAACATGGGGTGTATACATCACTCAACCTAATCCCAACATGAATCATTATGGATGGGACTGCATGTACATGTACATGCAAAGAGGTCATAACGATAATGATAGCGTCTTGTCATGGAGAGTTTGCCGTTCTGGAAGCCTTCATCACAGCTATGGACAAAGTAATATTGATCGCTTTTGTCTAGCCTCAAGCCCTCAATACAACAGGCATGGAGAGGTTCTGCGCTTGGGAGACTGCTAGCAGTAGCCTTCGAAGGAGATAAATGAATTGATTGAGACATGCAATTCGTAAGTGGGTGGGTGGTTATGGCATACGCACAGCACACATGATAGAGATTGTGGTTATAGGATTCTTAACATTAGCTGGTAGTTGGGACTACATTTTAAGCCCCTGATGCAGAAAGCTGTTACCTGAGTAATCATTAGATCTATGTTTACATTTTCTTTCATTTCTTGCCATTAGCAATTCTCTGATCTTCCTAACCATTGAGTGCATTTTTTCTATTTCTTATCCTCAATGCTTTGAATTTGATAGGACTATAAGTTATTTAGTAAAATATCTCTTTATATGCCACAAAATTCCACAATGTTTTTATCACAAGAAAGTATACCACAGGATACAAGATTATTCAACTGTTTTCAGTGCAAGATCGATCTATACCGCTGTGCTACAAGGCCAGGGTTGTCATGACATAATTGAGACCAGAAACAGGTACTTCTGCAAAGCCATTGTGTAATTGCACAAAACAATCCTTCCGTCAATGGGTGCCTATTATTTTTGTGCAAAGTTGGATGCGTGGCAAACAAGCTACCAAGCACAGAGGCAAAGAAAGCAGCCAAAGTGTTAATGATGAATTGAATAGATTTAGATCTACATGTATACCAGTTGACCTGGGGTATAAACACTTTTGATCCAGGGGTCACTGTTTAAATGCCCAGGTTTTTTAGGCCGACATGTGGGTACTACCTGTAGTGAGTAGAAACATCATGGTAGTATCACCACTACCATCACAGTACCTCACAACAGTTTGTTAATTGTTATAATTTTGTCATGTTAATGCTTGTGGTAAAGATGGGCTATACAATGGATAGGTTAATATCTACCTCAGACAGTGATTATTGAAGGCATGTGAGAAGAGGGAAAGATAATTAGAAATAGAAAGAGAGAGGGAGAATGAGAGAGACAGGGGGACAATGAGTGAGAGAGAGAGAGAAGGGTAGAGAAGGGGAGACAGAGAGATAGAGAAAGGGGGAAGAGAGAGGGAGGAGAGTGGAGGAAGAGAGATCGAGAGAGAGGGGGTGTGAGAGAGATCGAGCGAGATCAAGAGAGGGTGTGAGAGAGAGAGAGAGAAAGAGAGGGGGGGTGAGAGAGCAAGAGGGAAAGGGAGAGGCACCAAGTGTGAGAGAAATAGTAGAGATGGTGAGACAAGGAGAGAATAAATAGAGAAAAGGGGGAGGGAGACTGAGTGCAGGGGTAAAGAGAGGTAATGAAAATACAAATAAAAGGACTATAGACATGAAGAAAAGACAAGAGGACACGAGGCTATCACATTTCAGCTTCTTTATGGAAGACAGATAAAAATCAAAACCTTAGTATGATGGTCACAGCAGACATTCAAGTTTAACAGACCAGACAAGTTCTTGTCCTGTGTCAATAATTCTAAGAAACTTGGTCTCAGAAAGATAAAGTGAAATGATGAAGGTCATTTGAACGAGTCAAGGACAAAATGACTGTCAAATTCAAGGCTGGAGCTCCCTCTGAAAATTGAATCTGTCTGGTGCAAATTGCATTACCTGGGTATCATAGCCCATACCCATAATCATCTCATTTTAGGAGGGTTATACATCAAATTGTGCATGCAAAGCTTAAAAAAATAGGGAATCTTGCTCAACACATGCAGGGTTTGAAATCAATACTGAATGTTATTCGGATTTAGTCTGCATGGTTAGCTACAAATTTCATGGAACAATTTTATATCAAGCAACAGTTGAATGACTTTAATATTGACAGTGTGGCTATTGATATATAACAAGAATATCCGAGATTTCATTTTGTACCCTAAACAGATTAAATTGCAGTATTTTGTTTGTATTTCTAATTGAATTTGAATTATTTCATATTTGAA
>BEXV01000821.1:147461-164979 GCA_003118195.1 Hemicentrotus pulcherrimus | reverse complement strand
GGTCAATATGGTTATACAGTAAACCAATGAACAAATATTTTAGCCCGCTCAGAAAAGTCAATGGGATTTGTGTGTAATTTGCCGGGCAATATGGTTATACAGTAAACCAATGAACAAATATTTTAGCCCGCTCTGAAAAGTCAATGGCAAAATCGTGTTAAACTAATGAGCAATAATATAGAGCCAGGGGGGTGTTTCACAAAGATCCTAAGTAGAACTTAACTCTAAGTTGGACTTAAAAATTATGGACAGCCATAGGGGTCTTAAAATGAAATATATGCAAAAGCGGAAATGCAAGTAATTTAGACTTTTTATAAATTCCACATCCAGAACATTAAATTTTCTTGATGAAAGAAAATATGAATGATTTGAATAAACAATTAATGCCTTTCAAAATAACTTTTACAAAATATTTTCAAAGATGCTAATATAATGGCTGTTGTAATTTACATCGCGCATCAGCTACTGTAATACACCAGTTTACAGTTGTATCAGTGCGCATGCGCAGACTGGGCGCCATTTTAGATTGCACCCAAACAGGGTGCCAATGACCCGAGGTCACGTATTTATGCGTAAATTAAGATTGCGCCCATGCAAATGATGATATATACGCGCACAACGCAGCGCGCACGCAGTGATATCATCATAATTTGCATGGGCGCAATCTTAATTTACGCATAAATACATGACCTCTAGGTCATTGGCTTTGTTTAAAATGGCGCACACAACTGTAAACTGGTGTATTAACATCGCGCATATCGCGCATATCGTGTATAAGAAAATGCGCACTTTGCGCGAACTCTATTGTGACGTAACAATCACACCCTAGGCAAACTGTTTGCAGTGCATCGAAAATAATGTCAAAGACTGGATGAACAGTGCTGGTTTGACAATGTTTTTGCAACTTCTAATGCTAGGAAACCCTGTATAGCCTACATTATTAAAGAGTATAAGATAGTAAGAGTTTCTTGTTTGCTCTAGATGTCTCATGTGGTTAATAATAGTAATATTGACTGCCTAATTCAGGTCAATACGACTTGTCATATATCACCCTCACCTTCGGTTCGGGCGATATTATGTCGTATTGCCCCAAAGGCAGTCAATATTACTTAATTATCTTATGTGTCTAATAAGTGGGAAGTATACGCTTCAAAAGTATTTACTTAAGTAATAATAACAAATTTAAACTTGGGATCGCCAAACTCCTAGTCACCTTACAGGTCGGTCTATATACAGCTCGGTGACATGATAACCGGAATGGCTCGTGCTTACTCGCTTCACGCAGACGTTGACTTCGACCCCCACCCCCTTTTGTTGTTGAAAATACTGGATCCACTGCTGACATCTATCTTGCACGTGCAACAATATAAACTACTACTAGTATAACCCACACAATTTCACTTTCCTTGTAGCTACCATTAATCTTCATTATCTTTGATACATCTAATTAATGAGTATCTTTTATTTCATCTCGTGATAAAGGCTTAAACAAATGTTCCATTTTTCAACCTGGGAGAATACAAATAATAAAGGTCAAAATATGGATCACAGGATGTCTTTCCCAGGAGGTATACCTTTAGAAATTGAAACTAATTCTATAGGTATTATTGTTTCACAAACGATGTAGGCCCTACTCAAATCATACAATTAATTATAGTTAAGCCTACATTATGAATTTTCCGCTTGTGGTTACGGTAATAGATTGATACTCTTTGTCTTATAATATCGCCGTGCGCATTCACATGTCTGATGGTGAGTCGAGCAATTTTGATCTGAGTAATCAAATTCCGGATTGACTCCTATTTCGACTGTGTATTCCAGAGTGAACAGATGATATCATTCGTAAGTAAAATGATTTCGATTTTTACCACTTACGATTGACTTGTATGCGCATGATAGACATTTTGCGTAAAAAGGAATAATAATCGGGGACGTTTTCAAACATTGATATGCTTGCGGATTTGAAGAAAGAAAATTCAAATTTTGAGGAACAAGAAATCTCAGAAAATGGTTCATACTTTTACGTTGTTAGGAAATTGAGCACTTATTCTGAATGTGTAATAGAACAATAAGAAATGGGATGATCAGAGAGAAAATTTCTACTCCTTTTTACACAAAAAAGGAGCATATTTGATGTAAAGTGTTCTTCTAAGTATGGAAAATAGGGGGCATTTATACAGTGCCAAAGATTGTGCGTTAAATCTTTGATTTTCAAAAACAATCGGAAATTATTTCTCTGCGATCGAAAACTTTACTGAGGGTAGTTATGTTGATGTTTTTCTGTACAAATTAGTTTTATTGGTGGCTTTTTCTCACCAAATCATTGAAGTAAAACGCGCTCCATTTTGCGGAATTTACTGGTTATAACAAATATTTTGACAGTGAATTACAATTTTGGTTGTGAACGAAAAATAGGTTGCAGTAGAATTTTTCATTTTCCATGTCCTTCATTTTGTATTTTAAATTCTGCAAACTGATCAATCTAGTGCTAATTCACTGAGGTAGCTCATTAAGTAAAGAAAGTGTTACAAATATCATTTCATTGAAAAGCATATCCGTGTTACTGTGGTGGTTAGAAGGTGAACAAAGTCAGATTACCTAAAGTCAGATTTAGGTATTAAAAAGCATCTTGAGAACTCCAAACGTAGCTCATTATGATTGTTGGCCAGTGTTTCAAAATCATATATTTGTTACAAAAACGTGCCACGGGAGTTAATGCCAACACACATTATAAAGTGTCTGTATCATTCCAGAACTTTATATCAGAATTTTAAAATAATCTTGTTTTCAAATAACCAGTTCTCTTTATCTTAACACCAGCAATAGTAATATCCCAATGACCATCCCCTCCCTTGTTTACAATATTTGCAGTGTGATATCGTAAATATTCTTGGGATTAACCCTGACAAGCGATTTTGCTGTTGTATTTCCCCATCCAAATACTGGTTTACCATGTTTACTTATTATTTCTCCTTTTGTCCCTTAATCAGGTTTTGTTTGTTGTTGTAAATATGTCTCTTAAAGTCCCATTTGCAGCCCACAAATCAAATGTTGAATTCCAATGGCATTTGAAAGACAATACTAATTTATAACTTCCCTCAAAACTATAGGTCTTCCAAATGGCTTCCAAATGGCTTTAATAGTGGAAAAATAACGACCATTAAATATAGTTGTCGAATCGACTAAAGTGATTGCAATTACCTAAGTAATAGTCACATTTTGGTCAATACAAGTAGTGGGTAATTGTGGGTTATTGATGTACATGTAGACAAGTCTAGCAGGTAAACGTGTTTCCTCTCATTATTTGAATACTAGGACATTGTTAATGTTTAAATTTCACAGACAGAACATACCTGACACATTTATAATTCGTGCAAAGTTCTACATAATTTGATGATGGCTGCAAATGGGACATAGTATCTTTAAAGTATGTATTTCATAACCTTCATTGTTTTGTAGTTTCATGTTTTTTTTACTGGAATGTGGAAAATAAATAAAGGAAATAAAATGAAATGATTTGTATTCGTTATCTTCATTACAGCGCTCTTAACGTATACACCTAAGATGAAATCGGTGACTTTACTCGTGTTTTTGGCAATACTCTACTTGTCTCCTTTGGGTTCGACTGTGCATTGGCGGAGGAACCTGGGCTTCGATGACATACGTACATCAAATTTCCCCATGGGATATTCAAGCAAATCGGTACGCCAGTGTCAGGAAGACATCCAGAAGAGATCTGCTGACTGCGAGAAACTGAACCTAACGAAAGTCCCAGATTATCTTTCACCAGATATTCAAAAGCTATGGCTGTGGTATAATCGAATTCGGTCTCTTTATAATTCCTCTTTTTTGAAATATCCCGAACTATCGACGTTAGTGTTATCAGATAATAATATTCATATCATTGAATCAGGGACATTTCTTTTACTCAAACATCTTCAATATCTGTATATTTTTGTTAATAGTTTGACGTCTCTTCCTGACAATATCACTTATTTATAGCAGTTTTTACGATTGAGAGATCTTCTGTTAATTTTTAACGAACTTACACATGTCAATATCGCATGTTCTCCAGGAAGCCAATGGACAATCGAAGAGATCTCTCTTTACTCAAACAATTTCCGTGAAATCACATCTGAGACGTTCAAGCTCAATTGTGATATCAACATTCTGGATTTGTCTGACAACCTTGTTATTCGCATTGATCCACAAACAATCGCATCCCTTCGTGTGGAGACGTTGTGGTTTGGTATGAAATCTTTAACATCGGAAGTATGGATCGATTTGTTAATTGGGGTTTCCAGATCTCAAATCAAATGGCTGTTTATAGTGTCTGTGGACAAAGACAAATTGACTGTCGATTTCTTTAGACCTCTATACAACTCTCCTCTCACATCTTTGCAATTGAATTCTGTTCATTTAAATTTTCAGAACGCCACGCCTTTTTCAAATCTAAATCAACTTATAGAACTCACAATTACGAACACTGATATACCTACTTTACAACCAGAATATTTTTTAGGAATGAACAGACTTGAAATACTTCACTTGGGAAGTAATCGTATTTATCAAATCAATCCGTACGGCTCTCGTTGGAGTACCACACATGTGCGCGAGATATATTTGGGTTATAACGAATTAAAGTTTCTGTCACGCACTGCTTTTCAAGGTTTGGATAATCTATTTACATTAGACTTATCCTTTAATACGAACTTTATGGAACTTGTAATAAATCAATATACAGGGGGACTCGTCAACCTTCGCTATTTATACGTATCAAACAATGCGATAAGAGACTTCTTGGTAGATGCCCCTTATTTAATATCCCTAACCTCTTCAGCTTCGGGAGACTATTTAAGATCGGGAATAACGTTCCAGGGTACCCCTGCACTACAATGGTTGGATCTCTCTTATTCAAAGATACGTTCACAGCTTTTATGGAATTCATTAACATCCACATCACTCTTTGATGGTTTGGGTAATCTAGCACATCTTGTATTGGAAGGTAATCATATTTCCGAGCTGTTGCAAGGAATGTTTCGAGGGCTGTTTGCTTTAGAGTTTCTTGACCTCAGCAATTGTGAGGTCTCTAGCATACAATCGAATGTCTTCCGCGGCCTGAGTTCTCTCCGCACGCTTTCACTTGGAGGAAACAAAATACAGAGGCTTCCTTTTAATCTGCTCACAGATTTAAAGGCGTTACAAACATTCAATTTAGCGGACAATGACCTAGATTTCCTTGACAGTCGAACATTTGCTGATACTACTTCCTTGGAAACGTTAGTTTTAGCTGGTAATAAATTTACATATTTCAATGACAGTATATTTGAACCCTTAATGTCTACATTGAAATCGATTGACGTTTCCAATAACCAATTGATATGTAACTGTGACATATCATGGCTGGTGAAGTGGCTAAACGGCCGAGTGAACGTCTTCAATGAAGACAATACAGTCTGTTCTACAGCATCAGCAACACTTAGTCCCCTTAGAGGCAAGCCGCTGTTAATCTTTATTCCTAGTGACTTATGTGGTCCAAACATAGTCCTTATTTGCTCCACCTCTTTTGCGGTTATCCTGTTTGCGGCAACCTTGCTTTTAATATATCATTTTCGCTGGTTTGTGAGATATAAACTATACCTATTGAAGCTTGCTGTTATAGGATACACGGAACTTATAGATGCACGCGATCATGGAGACTTTGAATTTGATCTCAACATCATGTTTATGGAGGATGACGAAAATTGGGTCCAGGAACACCTCAGACCAGTCCTTGAAGAAAGGCTTCCAAACTTCAACAGAAACGCAATCGGCGATGACGATCTCATCCCCGGTATGTACTATTTCGACGCGGTCTATTACGTCATTGAGAAAAGCTTCAAGACTGTCCTGCTTCTCAGCCGAGCTGCGTTCCAGGACACCTGGTTCATGAACAAATTCCGTATAGCCTTTGAACAAGTGAACGATGCGCGAATGGAAAACATCGTAGTTGTCTTTCTTGAGGACATTGAGGATGTAGAGCTCCCGTTCCTGGTGAGGCTGTACTTGAGTGAGCGTAGGACCTACCTCTGGTGGGTGGAAGATGAGAGAGGCCAGGAGTACTTCTGGAAGGAACTGGTTCTGACTCTTCAAAGAGATAATGTGAGATGGAACATCATGGTCCCACCGGAGTAGGGAAGTGCTATCGCAAAAATTCTTTCTTCGGAAGCGTCGTTTTTAGGATGCAGATGGCGGGGAGGNTGATAGGTGCCAAACATTAGGGATGGCTTATGGTAACATTTTAATGTTAATTCTAGGTGTTCTTTAAACACATAGTCAAATGTTTACTGAACAAATGCAATTCGTATTTCTTGTTAGATCTCATGTAGTGGATGCGTGTCTCAAAATTTAAGCCGATAATATATTTACATTCGAAATTTGGTCATGTGAACGTCTAGATAGAACAATGCAGCAATGGTGTAAATATTGCAGGGATCAAGATAGTCAAAGATTTTTTTCGGGGGTTCATTTGTTTTATATTGCTTTGTTAATATTGATGAGATGTACGGAAATCCATGTATCAGAAAGTTCAATGTATTACAGTGTATATTGGAAGAGTATATTGGAAAACTGAAAAATGTCACCATTGAAATGAGTAACATTCTCCTTGATATTTCGTATGATCCAAACTACGTGGCAGGGAAATGAGTATGAACTTGATACCTTTATCAGCGTATCCGGACACCTACCCCCTGGACAACAAACCCCAGACTACTACCCCTAGGATAGTTGTCCGGGTGTAGGTGTCCTAGAGGATGGATGTCGTAGGGGGGGTGGTTGCCCTAGGGGGTAGTTGTCCCAAGGGGTAGTTGCCCTAGGGGGTAGTTAACTAGGGGTGATTGTCCGGGGTCGGATTTCCAGGGGGTAGCTGCCCTAGAACCCTTTATCAGATATGCAAAAGAAAAAATATTTGTCATGGTCGGGAACGAATTATAGTTCTGAAGACCTTGGACTTGCCCGTGTATATGCAATACACATTCGTTCTGGGCATAAGAAGTAAACTCCAAAACAGACACTTTGAATAGAAAGCTATAGATAAAGTGGGATTAATGTTTATGTTTGATACTTGAATGTAAATAGACACCTCATTTGAGACACACGCGCACCAACAAAAAAAAATTACATATAATCGTTTTAGGACCATAACATTTCTGTACTGTCTGCATTTAAAGACTTGTTTTGTTGTTGTTGAAATTGTAACAATTAGCTTTATACAAGTCATGTGTAGCTATATAAATATATATAATCTTAGGTCGTGGTTTCGATCCACGACACGGCACTAATTTCTTTTGGCAATGCATACATTTTGCAAATCCATACTAAGGAGAGAAATTGTGACCTGGTAGGATGACGAAAGCCTTTGTGTTAGTTATTGTCGTATGCCCTCACGGTGTCCATAATATGTAAACGATTTCATTCGGGAAACTGTGAAACATTTATTTTTGTGGTTTTCTCCATGTAATCTTATACAGCCTGACATTTCGTTTTATTATAATTTTGAATTAATTACTGTATAGATAGGCCTACACTTGATGTTTCGTTCAAAGGTGCTTTGCTATATTGCTCGGATGACTATCTGCATTTAACCAGGTGACTCTAGGAGTTGGTGCTAATGCATTTGTATACAAATTTCCTTATTCCATTGTGTTTTAGATTTCCCCTCTTAGTTACCTTTTTTTCTACGGCTACGGTTTTTCATGTACGATGTCTATTTTACCAGGAACCTATGATATACAAGCACTGCTTTTAAATAGGTTTCTCAAATTCGACTTAATCTATCAATATAATTGAGACGTGCTCATACTACATGTATATACGTATAATTTCTATTTCATATGTCAACCTAAAATTTTGTGTAAAATGTGAAACAAACAAATTTGAAACTTGAAGCTCGGAGTGGGGTACTTGTATGTGTAAAGAGAAATTATTCGTAGCAAGCGCTATAAGTCCAATTTATCATAATCATTTTTAAAATATACAATGTTTTATAAATGTAATGCTTTCTGGGAGAAATTTCACTTATTTAAACACATTATTTATTTACTTTGTGTACGCCACAAATAAATTTAAATATTCAATTTGTTGATGGACAAGAATCCAATTTCACGAAAAGAGCACTTTATTTCTCACAATCATAATTAGCCTATATACATATTCTGATATGTATTAAATGTGTCGAATATAATTTGCTGTCGTATTTATCTGTCAAGTGCAAGTACTTTGATTCGTGTGATAGTGGGAAACAAAAAACAAGGACAAAATAAAGAGAGTGGAAAGGAGAAGGGTGAATTAGAGAGTGATAGAGAGAGAGGGGAGAAATAGAGAGAGAGGGGGGAGAGCGAGAGAGGAGAGAGAGAGGGAGAGGGAGAGAGTGAACAAGAAAACAAAAATAGGTGGGGATTTGTCTCTGAAGACGATTTAAAGAATTCAACTTGATATTTTAATTTCATTACTACACATGTATAAAGTGTAATGCCTACAGAAATCATGTTTAGACTAGACAAGGTTTACACCATGTTTCAGTTTCAGTTTATATTTTTATTTCCGACAGTTCAATCAGTATAAATAATCATGACCAATCAACATTTATATAATGCTTTTTTGCAAATCATCAATCGAATTCCAAAATCTATACATTTCCTCATATACAATCTATAAAAATTTGATGGATAAGGCTCTTGAAATTCTGTAAATGTGATTTTTTTTTCGGAAAATAATTGCGATCGTTCTTCTCAGACAATATACCTGATATTAGTAAATAGACAAAACAGATTAGACTATCGTGCTATATCACCCCGTGTCGTTCCCCCAGGCTTTTCAGGTAGAGGGTATAGGGATTTAATGCTTTCGGACAACTGCGCCCGGACAGCATCTCCAAGACAATGGCCCGGACATTTACCACCTGGGACAAATGATATTAGGACACTTCGGACAATTTATCCGAACAATCACCCATTTAGATAATGTCTCAATCTCTACGTTGCAACTATTGGCAATTTCATTTTGTAATTTACGTAGCTATCTGGGGATTTACTGTCCTGGAGGTAGATGTCTGGTGATGCTCTACAAACGCACGAGTGGTTGCCCGCAAGTCTAGTCGTTCAAAAGGTTTTCGTCCCAGAGGGGTTATTACATTTAAGTCAAATCAAGTCGCTTCAATTGATGCATATTAGAGACAAAATGTCTCACACCATATTAAGTGGGATTGTAAATTACAGAAACTGTATATAGCATAAACAATTTGGTCGAAATGGTGTCTTAAAGTGTCTGATAGATCAGAAATACGGTATTATGTAAATGGTCTATAAGGTTTGTAAATAATAATAATGATAATATCGGTTTCTTGCATATATAGTGATTTACCACTAAATGACCAAAGCGCTTGCAGTATTACTATTACCCCAGTCAGATGTTCAGAGTTAAATATCCATGTAGCCAGTAGGCCCTAAAAAAAGTGTCGTAGAATTAACACTCCGCGGCTACAAGACAAACTGAATAGTATTAGGCAAAGAAACTCTACATAATTATAGTGAACATTCCCAATATATAACAAACAAAAAGATTGTCTCAAAATGTAAAAAGAAATAACACAAACCCGAACAGGTTTGCCATTGTTACGTGACCTATATAGTGAACAAGTGCGCTCGCACATACATTATCATAGCAATGAATATAGACAAAACATTATATGGAGGACATATTATGTGCCTCTTTAAAGAAAGTGATCATTATTGTATCCCGCATGTACACAATATAAATAGGGACTTTTAGATTCGCACAAAGACAATAGGTCTATGCTACGATCGACGTCCTTTTAGTACACTGCCTTGAATGGACATCACACGTATCAGTCCACGCAAATCTAAAAGTCCCTAATGTTATTGCCTCTTAACAACGGGAGTGAACGTTAGCCCATATTCTATTAATTCAGAAAAACCCAACTTTTTTTTTTAGAAAGGGCAAGCTAAGGCTGGTGTGTTACCTAGTATTTTATTATAAAATCGAATTATAATCAGCGCTTAACACAACGTCGAGTTGCAATTTTTAATCGTCATCTTCATTACACATTATTATAGTGCAAAGCAAGCACCCCTTCATTGGGTGCAAAATTAAACTTGTCAGGGTTCAACTCTTAGATGCTGCACCCGCAAATATATGTTCCAGGTTAGACCTTCCTCACACAGGGGGAACATTTGCACCATTTAAGGTTCCAAATTTCACCCTTTTTCGTTTACCGCTTTTATACAGTTTTGGTGTGCCGATTTGAGCCTCTGTGTCATTGCAATCTAATACATATCCACAATTCCTCTCGTGCAACCCCCCCCCCCCCTCTTATTCACACCAGCATCTACGCCAGTAAAGTATAAAATAAAAGAGGAACATTAAACCTGAAGAAACCAATAGAACACCATATAAAACTTGTTTACTGAAATCTCCCATATCTTGTAGATCTGTAGGTGTTTGCATCAGTGTTGAGTTGAGCCGTGAATCGGAAACAAAATTACTACCAGTCGCTTTCGCAGGGTCAAGAGATGGTGTTAGACCTATTACCGGTGAGGTTACAGTTGGGCAAGGGTCTGTGTTATTGAGGACAGTATCATTCTCAGGGTCCCATTCCCAATCTTTACAAGCACATCTATACTTGGTTTGTTCTATGATAGAAGAACAACAATACAAAGGATCCGACTGTCTTACAATCAATTTCTGCTTGATGAGCTTGTCTTTTCTTCCCGGCTTGTGCAACGGCGGTATCTTCAAGCCACCTTGAAAACACACAATCTGTCCTGGTGTACTTCCTGCCTAGGCTGTGCAAAGCAGTCTGACCCTTTCCCTCTGGAACTTGCTCCTTAGTTTACAGGATGCCTTACCGGGATGAAAATCAACATCCAACCGAATTCTTACATCCTCTGGTAGCATTTGACCATTTCTGTATGATCTGAGAACATAAGTACCTGCATCTTCTCTGGTTACATGGTCGATGGTGAGATGGAGAATACAGTTGCCAAGTCCTGTGTCCTTTTTATTCGTTACTAGATACTTACGATGCAATGGCGTTGCTTCTGTATTATCATTAGCTGAACTATACATTTGAAATCTATGGCCTTTACATAGCGTAACCGTGACTGCCGAGTTTTCGCACGAATATTGGAAATTGAGACTCACATTTTCTCCTTCTTTGACTCGAATCGCAGCAGAACCAGATATGGTAATTATCACCATTGCAACTATAAAATGAACGATACTAAATGTAGTCATTGTATATACGTTCGATGATTAAACTTTAAAAGTTGACACATCAACTGTGGCAAATAAGAATAAAGGCCCGAATAGACGTTGTGATCCGATTCTTTCTACTTTGTTGTTCGAAATTGGAATTTAATTTTGGAGTAGATCATCCACTAACATCGTAATGCAACGTACGGCCTCATATGGCTAAAGTCTCATTTAAGATTGACAGGCGAATTGACAGGCTGTACACTCTCGATGATTCTTCAGGCAGATGGAATGTCCTGTTGTTAATTGGCTGATGCATTATCTGTGTTGACTGAACGAAGCGAGCTTCTGTAGTCCTGAAGAAGAAAAAAAGAACCACTGGAAATTTCATAAAGTTAGCGATACAAATCAATTAACAAATAGACCAACTTAAAAGTTCCGCCAACGTATAGCTTACTATCTCGTTAAGTCTATCTGAATCTCTGCCGGTTTTTTCTTCTTCTGTCTCCTCGCATCTCTCTCAACATCTATACATATTGATAAAGAGTACATGGTGATTAATCTTAATTTGTGCTACAAATTCTTTTGTAATAAACGGTCTGGCAAAAAAAACGAATTTATTGGCATAATATCTTCATACAATATGTGCGAGAATCACCATGAGAACTATTGAGGGGCGTCACATCTTAATACGCCATCTTGCGACGGTACTAGAGCTCCCACTGTCATATTCAATTGGAATTCTATGACAACTTTCTCTACTTCATTTATATACTTATTTCATTTTTGCGAACAAACGTTTTGCGTGACGGTTACAAATCAAAAATGGATAAAAGGCAAGGAAAACTAAAGAATTATAGCCTAAATTTCTGCTTACCGTAACCCGAATGCACTTACTATAGCGGCAATTCATGTTACAAAAGTTACTGCTACGTCGAAAGAAACATGTGTACTGAAAAAAAATTGGGATGTCTACTTGATCATGATATACTATGTCGTAAATTTTTGCAAAATTATGTCATAAAAGTTGATTTTTACAACTGTCTCTGACCTTTGAACACATTGCCTCTTCCACATTGTAAAGCCCATCGCTGTACGTATTTAACGCTAAATGTTGACCTACTTGAACCGTAACCTCCACTGGCTATATTTCCCCTCCTGATTGCAAAAATATTGAAATTAAAGGGACGCTAATGATTGATTATAGTTGACTATTCTGCTGATTTCGTATAAGTTATACCGCCAGTATCTGTACAAAGGCCTCCATAATGTTAAGGAACCAGGAACAGAAATTCATGTTATATCTCTTCATATGGTTAATCATTCCTTGTTTGCGTTGCTGATACCCTTCAACTGGAAAATGATTATAAGTTTCTTACATTTGAATACTTAGATTACGTATATATATATACATATATATATATATATGTATACGGAGTGTTGGCTTTGTCAGTAGAGCGTCCGCCTCACAATCGGGCGGTCTTTGGCCGCGTGATACCAAAAGACGGTAAAACATGGGAGTTGTTGCTACTTTGTTTGGCGTTCAACAATAAGGGATAGAGCAACGTCGTTCTGGCGCTGCTCAGTGGCTGCCGGGCTCACGATCAATTGGGCAAAAAGAATTTCCGTTTCGGTTAAATAAAATTTGGAGTGGACTATTAGGTTTTTATTATTATTATTATTATTATTAATATTATTATTATATTGTTCTCTGAGCCAATACCACTACCCANCCCCCCCCCCCCCACACCTAAACAAAACGAGGGAGAAAAGAGGCCGAGCGGTAGAATATATAATTTTTAACATTTATGAAAGGTTTTCGCGATATATAAACTAAAAACTTAATCTGGCTACGAGACAAATATTTAGAAGAGCGCCCTCCATTTATCTAATTGTATCATCAGTGAACTGTTCACGAAGAGAAATCTGTAAATGTGTATGGCCACGAGACCTACAGCCGTAGCAGTACGAGGCGTTGTAAGCTTATATTGACTGAGGTAATACATATATATTTTTGTAAATCTATTTCTAAGAACAATTAAAAATATTATTATATTAAATGTGGATATGAATGAAACAAGAAAAAAAAGAAGACATGAAAGAAGACAAAAAACTAAGAACCAAGACAAAAAAGAAGACATAATTATTCATTTCAATAAATTTGCTCAAGGACAATTGACGATATCTTATTCCATATCTTATCTTATATCAATTTCCTCCCTTCAAACGCAGTGATATTTGGTTCGCCATAACATAGGCCTACATTATGTACATGTATATCCTAATATTTAAATAAGTATTGCTTGATAATCAGAACCATGATGTCCAGGGTGCGATAGATTTCTTTTTTCAATCGAATAATTTGTGTTAGATCATAGGATGATCGTCATCATCGGATCCGGAATTAAATGGTAAAAGGTGATCGTGGGGTATACGAATCTAAATCATTGCTTAGATCACCTACAGATTGTTCGATGACCTATATAAATCGGAAATTACCTGTGTTTAGGAAGAAATAATCCAGAGTATATCAGCACATTTCTAAAACTCATGCGATTATTGCCCCCGCCCCCATCTCCACCTCAAATAGGTATTTTATCAGTGTGTACTTTCATTTCTATCCATCGGTTTTAGAGGAATTTAAGTTGTTTGTCCGACATAAGATTATCACATCTTTACACAATTTCCCCTCGATATATCTTTTCCATCAATATTGAAGTTTTCCGTTACCAAAGCTCAAAGGAATACACCGCCGGTAACGCATAATCACATGTCAGATAGTAAATGCGAAAGAGTAGGGCATAGAAAACTGGGGAAAGGGCCGTTTTATTTGACCAACTGACCATAAGTCATGCATATTCATGACCAGCTTTTTTTTGTTGATTTGGTGAATGGAATGGGGTAGAAAAGAGACTCGTAGTATTTTCAACGATGTGCAGTGAAGCGATTATCACCATCCTTGTATACCATCCAACGCAACAGAGATCGGGAGAGCGCCACTCTATTCAAACGGTGCGTCCTCACACGCGTGCAGCGGAGAAATTACCGTTAGATCATAGTAGACCACCATCCGACGATCGGGTCAGTATAGTCGTCTGGCGTCGCCTAGTAGTATACACTCCAAGCGCTGTTAGTACATCTATCGTATCCTCGTATAGTTTCTTACTGGAAGAGAGGGTGAAAATAGTCATCAATAACCATGGAAACGACGGATGAGCCAAGTAATAATGACATTGCCGTCTTGAATTGGATAGACATTGTGGTGATCGTTGCCTATTTCGTCTTCGTCATGTTAGTCGGAGTATGGGTAAGTCCGTTCACCATTGCTTGAATGGGTCCCGTTTTTTGTGTTATTATGTTTTGCCACTTTGTGAGTAGAGTGTATTCATCGGGGCGCGCACACTATTTATTTAGTCTCATATTCCTTCCACTCAATTACATCATAGAACACTCATAATATTTTTAGAATATTCCATTTGCCTTTCGCATGTCCATTTGGTGATAATCTTTCAATATATTTTTGATTGATTATATTTCATTTTCTCCAGGAAACGGTCGAGAGTGCAGTATCATTAGACGATGAAAAAAAAATGTCGCTCAAAGCTCTTGTGTAAAATAATGTCCATCATTAGTTATTTATCTATTCGGATATATTTCATCAGCAGCGACTTTTGTTGTGTGTGTATTGGCTTGCATGATCATGAGGAAAGCCGTTAGAGTTTGTCAAGAAATTTGATAATGCTTTAAATTTTGAGTTTTGACTTGGCAGGTTTGGGTCCAAACAGTACCAAACTTGATCTCCACGCAATCATGTGTAGAACACCATGATATGATATGATACGGAGGCATAAGGGAACAATTCCATCAGGAAATGTTAATAATTTGTTTATTTGGGCATTGCATCCAATGCGTTAACTTTGGGTGTGCATTAGAAATCAAGTTTATTGCTTAATTACGGTGTTTGATCGAAGCCGTCTTTTAAAAAACAATTTTGATCAAACCTTGAAGTAATGTGGTTGGAATTATAATAAATTAGAAAGATATAGACGTGGTTTGGTGTATCCTTTGTACAATGACGCTAAGTATTTACATGTAATAATAATAATGATGATGATGATTATCATGAAAGTAATAATAATGACAATATGCAATATGCGTTACTTTTCCGAAGAGGTTAGTGAGGAATAAGACCACAACCAGTTATTAGAGATAAGATCAAAATGTAATTAAATAAATATACATATACATTGCTCCCTAGTTGCTAGTTTGCAATGTGAATAGTTACAACGGCACTCATATCCAACTTAACACTATAGTTCACAACAAAAATGATTCAATGGAAAATATAAGTGCATCAGATTGGTTTGACTAGTTAATCAGTGTAAAGATATCCATCTTTTTGTATCACAACCACTTTAAGTTGAAACTTTAGCAAAGAAGTGAATAGAAAAAAATGCTTTAAAAAATGATTCCTCCATGTGTATATTCAAAAGTCTGTAAGATTTATGATAAGCTTTCTTTTGGATTCAATATGAGTGAATTGATCCCAGCATGCCTGGATATATGTAGCATTGGGTAAGCACGAGCTAGCTACAAAGGACATCATATACTCTGCACATTTTTACTCCATTAACCGGTCGATTTTCTTTATGAATAGAGAAGAAGAAAAAAATCATTTGTTGAAATTCCGGCTGTTCAGTTTTTGAATAGCTTGGATAGGTTGCCGAAAAGAATCAAAGTCGGTTGAAATCGGACATGCACCAGTGATTTACATTCGAAAACCGGTGAAAGCAGCCCCCAAGCGCGTGTTTATGAAGTTATGATTATTATCAATGACGGGTGTCTCGGTATACCTACATCTTTTTTATGAGTTAGAATTGGCAAAGACCTTTTAGAATACCAGTTGCCATATAGGCCCCATCTCCTTGACAACGTCAAGTGAGGTGTGTCCAGGCATGACCACATTGTGTGCACGAAATAAAATGTCACGGTGTAACGAAATTCAGCTTCATTCGTAGAGACCTAAATGATATCAAATTAGTCTGACTTCTGCTATTAAACAATTTCATGATTAAGAATGATGATAATGATAATAATTATAACATTTATAAAAACAACAACAGCAACAGTAATAATAATAGTAATTGCAACAACAACAATAAAAACAGGTAAAAGAATACAACAGACATTAAGTAAATATTATAGTAGTACAAGAAGCAGTAGTAGCTGTAGTAGTATTAGTAGTAGAAGTAGTAATAGTAGTAGTATTTGTAGTAATAGTAGAAATAGTAGCGGTAGTAGTAGTGGTAGTAGTAGTAGTTGTAGTAGTAGTAGTAATAGTAGTAGTAGTAGTAGAAGTAGTAGTAGTACATCAAAAAAAAGTTATGCCGCCCCCTCTCCCTAATTGAAAGCTCTGTATTGGAAATAATCATGAATAGGTCCATTGATCTAAGTCGCCCGTTCGTCCGTGTCTCGATTTCGGCTCTTAATATAGACTTATCTTATATTGCATGTAGCCATAGCCAATGGTAGATGATGTAATAAGCCACTGCACTATTTAGTCACAATATGCAGGTAGAGTTTAAAAAAAAAAAAAAAAACTGATTTTTGATGTAAAAACGAATATACCCTGCCTTCCTTCGATGTTCTGTGTGCCATTGCATAAAGACTTACTATTATAGTAACTTTGCAGGTTATAATCAACAGGTTATAATTATGGGCCTCGGTGACTCCAATAGTACAGTTTGCTTCGAGACTGCGCCCCTCAGCAAATGGTACTATTGGAGTCACCTCTTGCCCATAGTTTCAACCAGAACCTGTCAAGACAGTGTGTATTAATCTTCAACAATTGTTCCGTTTGTACTCTACCCGCATATTGTGAATAAATAGAAACAGCGGCCAAAAAGTACAGTGCCATAACATCATCTACCTATGGCTACATGAAATATAAGATAAGTCTACAAGTAAGAGCCAACATCGAGACACGGACGAACGGGCGACTTAGATCAATGGACCTATGCATGATTATTTCCAACAATTCGATTCGATACATGATGATACAAAAACTTGTGACCACGATGGTTATTGTCAAAATGCAAGTAATTGGAAAGAGTATACTGTTTATTCCTGGCACCACTTTACCAAGAGGCGGATTGGGGAGAGCGAGGGCGGGCACTACCGACCTGTTCACCCTTAAAACCAACTTATGCGACATCATCTTCAGTACACAATTCCGAAATTGTGCCGCACCTCTTTTTGTTTTTCT
>BEXV01000821.1:68129-83294 GCA_003118195.1 Hemicentrotus pulcherrimus | reverse complement strand
GGATAGGACGTTAAATGGAGGCCCCGTGTAGAGAAGAGTCACTACCTTTGCACGTTAAGAACCCACTGCACTATTCGAATAAGAGTAGGGGGAAACCCCGGTGTAGTGGTCCACCTGCACACCCCCAGTATAGTATGATAATACTCTGTAAAGAGGTCTGTACTCAAAAGGAAGAAGAAGAAGAAGTTGACAGAGACATCTCTGTAGTTGGCGGAACAAGTTATGCCTGTCTTGTCGTTGGTTTCTAGGAATGAGCCCCTGAGGTCAATATGCATTAGCTTTGACTGTATGCTTTATGGGAGTGGATATAGATCTAGATCTAAACAAGCCACAACATGCAACACAGCACTGCAGCACAGCCATGCATCAAGCGCCACTAATCCCTTGGCTACATACAGTGGCATGACAGGGCTAGGGGCCGGGGACGGGCCAGAGTCGGCTCGATACAGTCCCGCTAGCGACAGCGCTGCGATGTCAGATGGACTCAATCAATTTCCAGTTTACTTACTATCTACGAAATCTTTACATTCCTCCTTCAGTTCTGTCGTTTGATTTTGAATCTCAGGTTCCAATACTCGTATCTTATTCAAATCATCAAAGTGCAAACCAGCATTTGCAAGAGCTTCATCAGCCATGGTTACGGTATACAATTGTAGACTTTCTAATCAAATTGATTTCGAGAGAAATATGCAGCAGCCTCGTTCTAAATAGTATTAATAACATTTTTTGCACAGATTCATTATCGAAACTAAACAATTTAAATTCTTTCTCATAATTTTTTTTACAGTAAAAAGATTTATGATATAAAAATAGGGTTTTTTAATTTTAATTTCTCATAATATAGACCTCTAGATCTATTACTGTTTGTGCCAAATATACTGAGAGAGCTGCGCATGCGCGTTAATTTATCTAATTGTGTCTGCTATTTCCAATTTTTACTCACAATTTTACGAAAATCCCTTTGTTGGCAGTACGTTATCTCAGAAAGTCAAGTAACTAGCTCAGACGAAAAAAAAGTTTTCAGATTCTGTTGTAAATTTAGACAAATTGGTGTCGTGAAATTAAGGCCAAAGGCAAAGACAAACTTAAAGTCAAGAAAGCACGGCACTGCGGCTGCATAGCAGCCTCCGAATCCGGACCTCGGCCCGGGGTACCTGCAGACCATGTGTAACGTGCAACCGAGCTAGCTGTCACATGCCTGCCATACACTGACTGCACTGAGCTGAGCTGAGCTGAGCTGATAGTGAGTGGTAAGTAAGTGGTGTGTGTGTGTGTGTGTATTTGGTTTTTACAGACGTTTATCAATCAAATCTGATTATTTACGTCTGGGGACCAACCTTTAAACATCACCATCCGAAAGACATGACTAGGGTCTAGGGAGGCCAGCTCCAGGCCAATGCCGAAATCTAACTTTTTAATTAGTAATTTGTTTATAATAAAACAAAGATTAAAAGAAAGCATTTTCTTTCACTAAGACAAATCACCCATCTGCCGACTCTAGAATTTCCATAAAATGGGAGATATCCAGCTCATAAGTAGGCCCTTCCTTCTACGCCTGGCCTAGACCGAATTTTTCTGTCTCTTTCGTTCGTTAGCCTCCTATTAGGGTAGGGTCGGCTCTCTCTTTAGAGACGGAAACCGACTATAAGCATTCCCTTGCTAACTCCATGGCCATTTATTTTTATGCCCCGAAAATCCCCCCAAATGTCATTTTACCTCGTGCATATTATTTTGTAAATTAGGCCAGGGCTTTAATAAATCGGGTCCACTTACCAACTTGACTGAAATAATCTGCGCTAGCGCTGCGTAGCGCTAGTACAGTGCGCGAGTGTTAAAATAGACTTTCAACATGGCTGTCTCTTTTGACCCATAATTTCCTAAAAACGTCTTCTTTTTTGTCATCTGCTCTTATCATAAGGCCAAATAACAAAAATAATGGGTTTCTTTTTTTTCTTAAAGGACGAGGCGGCCTATTATTTTGCTTTTTTTTTTGCTATTTTTTCCAATGGACTATAAGTGTGGGTTAAATGTCATAGATATGCTGCATTTCCAATTTTATTGGTAACTTCTTCATACTGTGTATATATTCAGACTAATTTGCAGGTGATTCAGGAAAGTCCTCCCAAGATGTTGGCTAATAGATCTGCATGGTTGGCCAGGAGAGCCAGAAGCCCGCATACCTTCTNGTAATTCCAACTAAAATGTTTTTGTCATTAGGAACGATTATTTCAACAAAGAGGGTTTCTATGAAATCGTTCATGTAATTGAGTTCAGGCCTTAACTTGTACTCATATCGTTGCGATATATACAGGCCGACACCTCCACCTGTTTTTCCTGTTCTGTTATTTGTAATCAAGTTATATCCAGGTAAAGTATAAAAGGGTAAATGGGTACTATTGTTAAACCAGGTTTCTGATAATCCTATAACCGAACAATTGAGTTTGGAGTTCAATAAAAGAGAGCGCAGAGAATCGAAATTTGTGTTGGCGCTGCGAATGTTGCAATGCAACATTAGGAAATCATTTATGTTATTATGGAGATATTTTGATGCAATCTGCCTTTCTGTGTAATAAAAGGAGGGCGCTGTGTATATTTTCAGACGAATTTGCAGGTGATTCAGGAAAGTCCTCCCAAGATGTTGGCTAATAGATCTGCATGGTTGGCCAGGAGAGCCAGAAGCCCGCATACCTTCTGTAAACCTGTGCATGCCAGGAACAGATTTGTATCCAATTCTTCAGGGTCCAAACCTCTTGGCGACAAGGAGAGATACGATGTGATAGTGGTCGGAGGAGGACACGCTGGGTGTGAAGCAGCAGGTGTAGCGGCACGTATGGGTGCCCAGACCCTACTCCTGACGCATAAGATTGAAACCATAGGTAAGAGGGTAGTACAATGATGTTCAGATCATGAAATGCAACTTGTTTATTAAAGCACAATTCTAGAAAGTGTGTAAACATTCAAAAGAAGCCTCAGGAACTGTCAATGTTTCATGAAATAGAATTTAATTACAAAAATGAAGTTGAAATATGAAGCAAGGATAGTAGCTTTGGTTCTCATGTCTGTGATGGAATTAGAGAGCAAGAGCCTGCTCAAATCAGCAAGAAAAAAAAAAAACGCTTTTGTGTTTAGCTTTGAGCAAAACTAAAATAACCAGATAATACAGAGGCCTAGCTGTAACTCTGGTACTTATCGCAACCACTCCCAATTGTTCATGACAATAGATTCTGCACATACATGTAGTTCTACTTTATTGGTTCTTTAACTCTGTTTTCTTTTCTCTCTTTTGTCTAGGTGTAATGTCGTGTAACCCATCGTTTGGAGGCATTGGTAAGGGTCATCTCATGAGAGAGATTGATGCTCTTGATGGGATCTCTGCAAGACTCTGTGGTAAGTTGAACTTGATGAAGACCTTCCTCATAGCTTTAGGGGTGCTAGTTCTGCCAATATCAGACCAAACAAATGGGTTTTTTTTTTTTTTTTTTGCCATTTCTTTGCAATTTTAATTTTTGTATCAAACACAAAAATGCACATTTACCATTTATACAACCAATTTCAAAACAATATTTGTATACATCATTCAAATACATGCTTCAACATAAGCCAGCTTCAAGTGAACTCATTTCTTTTTCCTTTTATATCATAAATTTACTGTACGATACTGTAAAACATGAAAAATTGTCTTATCTTTCTAATAGATAAAGCTGGCATCCAGTACAAAGTTTTGAACAGACGGAAAGGACCTGCAGTTTGGGTGAGATACAAGAGCATGAAATAATTTATTCATCACAGTGGCTTGAAATTATATGTGTGAAACATGAAACAATTGGCTATTCTATCACTACACATTTATGTGTGTAACCTCATCGTTATTACTTTTCATCTTAATAATTGTCTTTGTTTCTTTGGTTTGTCAACAGTCTTAATTTGGCATATTTTACCATTTCCTTGACTTGGTAAATGGCAAGTATTGCCAAATATGAACATTAGCAGAGAATGGACTACTGCAAACCAGAAATGTTCATGTTTATTAAATGTTTGCCAATTGTGAGTGGTACAAATTTGCAAAAGTTTCATCTTGCGAGTCAATTGAATCACAAAATGCTTTTGAATCAACACTAACATTTTGAAATTATTGAAAGAATCTTAGTTTGAAAAACTGCAATTTTTAACAGTCTGCTGAAGTGTCCTGTCGCAGAAGTTCTTAGTTTTTACGGTAACTCATTTGTTGTTCTACTTGTCAATTGTAGGGACTACGCGCCCAGATCGACAGGGATCAGTACCAGAGTTACATGCAGGAGGAGATACTTAACACACCAAACCTGACTGTCAGGGCTGCTCCTGTAGAAGACCTTATCATCCAAGGGGAGGACGCGGCCGAGATGGATGGTTCCCGTGGTGAAAAGCCAGTGTGCTCGGGGGTAGTGTTGGGTAAGTACAGAGTCATGCTATTAAAGCGTTGTTTCCTCAAAACCTCTATAATTTAGGCAAATTTTGTCTGACACCATTATCTGAGAGGGACACAAAGGTCATCATGTTCATCAAAGACTATACGCAGGCATATTTTTTTGGAATTTAAATGGGAAGCTTTAGTGAAATATAGTGTCACACTATGAATATGGCGGACAAAGAAAGCGGACAAAATATACAGTTCCTCATGTAGACAAAGGAACATCCCTTCACAGCTATTATGTACAAATGTGTAGAACAGGTGAATATGCATGTGACACCTGTTCTACACATTCTTACATAATAGCAGTGAAGGGATGTTCCTTTGTCTAAATGAGGAACTGTATATTTTGTCCGCTTTCTTTGTCCATCATATTCATAGTGTCATGTAATGACATGCCCTGAGCACAAAGGCATGGACTGTGGTGTTTTTTACATAAAGGAAGAGATCTAGTGTCATGATTGAAAGCTATTATAAGAACCTCAGTCAAATAGGAGCAAACCTATAATAATAATAATAATAGCTAGTTCTTATATAGCGCTTTTTCAAGACCGAAGGCCCTCTCAAAGCGCTTTACAGATATATATATTATTACCCCGGTCATAACTATCATTCAAATATGTCATATTTTACTTTTAGATGCGATGACATGCAACAACAACTATGGGTTTTGCATTCTATGTGCATCTTGACATGCCTACAAATGTGTATTTCATAAGCTATCTTAGTGACTTGGCATGAATTTGTATGATGATATCGCCAGGAAACCTATGTTCATTGCACATAGAAAAGGTGGGACAATATTAAACTACCACTGCAGCAAAGCAGATAAAGTCTCTCAGCTAAGTGTTAATTCATTACATTCTTCAATGAATTGACTTCTTTGTATTCTAGAGAATGGTGAGACCATTTGTAGCAGTGCAGTTGTCATAACAACCGGAACATTCCTAAGAGGAGAGATCCACCTGGGTGTAGAGAGGAGACCTGCTGGAAGAATAGGGGATGAGCCCTCAGTTGGTCTGGCCAAGAGGATTGAAGATGCTGGGTTTACACTTGGAAGACTAAAAACAGGTAAGCATGCATATTTCAAGTACAGTATGATTTAGGTTCATCAAGGAACTTTGGCATGTCTTTCCCGTATAAAGCTTTAAAGTAAAGATCATATTATTAATGGGTTCTTTCTTTGAAAAGCCTTTTAAAAGACAATTTCCGACATTGCCAGAGTGCTTTTCTATATGCAACTCATTTCTTCTCTTGGCTGTGTGCCTATTTGTCTGGTTATGTGTGTATCTTCCTCGAATATAGATGTATCAATAAAATGTTATAATCTAGAGATTTTTTCTTTCTTCAAATACCTATTCAAACTCTATTATTCTCTTTAATATTATACATTCTTCTGTCTTGGACCTTCCTGTCCTTTCTTGCTGATACTACCATACTACTTGTTGATATATTTCCTGTCATTTTTTTCTTTTCATTCTTCCCTTGTTCTCCCAATTTGATTTTGTTAACCACTATTTATTTTACACATAATTTATTGATTTCTTCTTTCTTTGTTGTAACCATGATCAATATTTCCCTTCCTTTTTCCTTTTTCGGTCTTCTTCTTCCTCTTCTTTTTTTCCCTTCATATTGTGTTCTCGCTTGATGTAGGTACTCCTCCTCGTTTGGATGGAAGGACGATAGATTACACTGAGCTGACAGCAAACCATGGAGACATACCTCCGATACCTTTCTCTTTTATGACAAACAGGGTAGCAATACAGGTAAATGATGGCTGATGACGGTAGCAAACTCAATAAGAGAGACATTTCATGTACACTGTAATGTACACTGCTTAGCCTATTGGATAATACTTTGTTTTAGAACAAAGCCTGGCTCATTCTACACGATCTAACTATGTTTTTATTTTGGAAGAATTTTGTGATGAAATTTTTATACGAACATTCAAACATGTAGAATCTTAATGACCAAGGATCTGAATAGTCATATGATTGATCAAATATTAAATTTGAGGGATTCATGCTTCCTTGGTGGGGGAAAAAGCCAAACACTGACTTCAGACAAGTAGTGCAATTGTCTACAATTTGAAGTCAACTTGGCTTTTATTCTGATTAGAAGATTCAATTGCATTAAAATTCCAGTTATATTATTATCGTTATTTTGAACCAAAATCTTGACGATAGTTGTTGTTTAGACCGTATCTAATATGAATGCCCTTTCTACCGAAATCGGATCGTACAGGATTGTGTTGTGTGCGCCGGGCTTAACACACAATTTGCATAGACCCATTTTTCTTGGGCTTAGCATTCAACTGGTTAAAGGTCATAGATTCGTTGGAAAGGGATTTAAAATGTTTTGATGCGAACAGGTACTTTGAATCTACATATGCAATGCCTTGGTTCGCCCAAACCTTTCGTCAGTGATGTTGCCAGGTCGAGTCATTCAGTCAGGACAGGGGTAAACTAATATCTGCAGAGAACCACCAAAGTATTAAAATGTAAACAGGGGCCTAACACACATGTGTCCTCAATATTATGCTCTGGAAATCAAGGGAGAAAAATTGATGTTAACCCCTGTGATGGTGTCGTATTTCACCCTGAACATAGTTGATTGGTACACACCAAAACAAATAAAGATGAACCTTTTCATTATCATTAGACTTACTTTGATCTTATTTTGTCATTCTTAATTCATGTCTCAACTGGATTTATAATTTTCTTATCTCCACAGCCTGAAGATCAGGTTATCTGTCACCTGACGCATTCCAATCCGGAAGTACATCGTATATGCATCGATAACCAGCATCTCAATGTCCATGTTCAGGAGGAAGCCAATGGACCTAGGTACGAGACCTTCATCTTAAAGGCATCATTTAACAATGTTAAATCTGAGATGCATGGCCCTACATGTTATCAGTGTCTGTGATATGGTGTAATATTGAAGCCCGAAAGAAATTGCGCTTCAAAATGATCAAGAAGTGCCTCAAAAAAGTAAAAATCTTTGAGTGACCGGTTTTGCCATACTTGTTTTCCCCAATAGACTGTAGTATTATGAAATCCATTAGAAAGATGCAAAAACTTTGATTTTGATTTCCATTCATAAATATCTTCATAATCAGACAAGCGATAAGGCTGAATCCAGGATTTTGTTTCAGAATTGGAGACAAAGTTACCCAATCCCTTATCCAAAAACTGCCATCCGTACTATGTACATGAAATAATTTTTTTTGTTTAAGTTTTCGGTACTAAAGAATGAAAGCTGGACTGGTTGAATTAGGGACTTCGTTGAATACTTTTAGATGAAAGCTTTCATATGTCACAATCTCAAGAAAGATAAATCAGGACAAATCAATATTTCATATACATATACAAAAAACTTAGTAAGTTTGTGAAATAATTTAGTTGTAGCTCTACACGTATTCTTGTAATTTTACTTGGTGTTTTGAGGCAAGTAAAAAAAGTATAAATCTGTGTAGATGGAAGAAATATGGATACCGGTATTCCATGGATGAGATAGATGAACATTGAACTGGAAAACATAAAATGGGGGTGTTGATGATTAAGGAACTATTGGCTTAGCGATTTGATTTGAATTAATTTCCGTATGAAAAGAAGTACTATAATCAAAACATTTCACAATATGTACACATATTATAGTAGATAAACAGCTGGATGGCCCTACTCTGCATGCACCAACATGGTGGTGCTGTTCCACCAAGGGGTCCCGTGATAGAAGTGATAAAAAGGATAACAATAATGATATCGATGACATTGTGATGATGATATTCATGTTAATGACAATATTAATGGTGTCAATTATGTATTTTACTCAGGTATTGTCCCTCAATTGAGTCTAAGTGCTTGAGGTTTGGTGACAGGCCACATCAAATCTGGCTCGAGCCTGAAGGTAAGATTATTGTTTACCTATTGGTTCATCTTTTCTAATTAATTCTTCTCGTATTCCTGAGACTGACTACTCTGTTCATAATTGAAACATCTTCATACAACTACTGTATATTATGGATAAAGTTATGTTGATACAGTAGGCTTGTGGGTGCACCATGTGAGAGAGAGGGAGGATTGAAGAGTCCTCAAAAGGACTCTCGGTAATCTTTTTTGAGTGTGTGTAGTCCTGAAAAGAACTGTTGGTTATCTTTCTTAGCTTATAGCGCTTGGAGAGGATGGGTGGCGGGAGTTGCTCTTCAATTCTCCCTCTCTCTCACATGGTGCACCGCAAGCCTACTGTATATCTACTCTCTCATCTCATCTGTTCCGTAGTTTGGCTGACCATTGGGGCACCACTGTAGATTTTACAACCAGCTTCCTCCATTTCTCACGGTTCTCAGCTTTCCACCGTATGATGTTCCAGTCAAGACCAGTCCATTCTTTGATGTTTTCTTCCCATCGTTTCTTCTGTCTGCCTCTTCGTCTTCCTCCCTTTACTGTTCCCTGTAGGATAGTCTTGGCCAGTCCAGATGATCGTTTGACGCGCCCGTACCACTTCAGTTTACGTCTTTTTACTGAAATCGGGAGGTCTTCATACGGCCCGATGGCGTTTTGAATTCTGTTTTTCACTACCTCGTTGGTTATGAGATCTCTATAGGAGATACCAAGGAGTCTGCGGAAACATCTCATCTCCAGAGCCTGTATTCTTCTTCCAATGTCTGCTGTTATGGTCCACGTTTCACATGCATACAGAAATATGGACATGACCAAGGAGCGCATCAGTCTGATCTGGCGATGTTTTTGTCTGTCCAGATGACTTTTAGTTTGGTCACTGCAGCTGTGGTCTGGGCTATCCTGGAGAATACTTCAAGTTTGGATTCTCATCCGATACTATAGCTCCCAGATATTTAAAGCTACGGACTGTCTCCAGTTTCTTGCCATTTACGTTATGTCGGTGCCGATGCCATTGGTGTTTTTTGTCATCAATCGGGTCTTTTTTGCACTGAACTGCATGCCATTTGACGTGGAGGCCTTTTGAAGGTGGTTTACCAAGTTGACTAGCTCTTGCTCTTGTCCAGCTAGGCCATCAATGTCGTCAGCAAAACGCAAGTTTGTAATTGTCCTGCCTCTGATGCTGACTGTTCCTTTATGGTCTTTTAGTGCGTCATCCATTATTCTCTCTAAAAAGATGTTAAAGAGAGTGGTAGAGAGCAGACATCCTTGACGTACTCCGGTTGTGGTTCGGAACCATTCTCCTATGTTGTTGTCAAGATAGACTGCGCTGGTTGCCTTGTCGTAGAGGCATTCTACGGTTCTGATCAGGTTGGTGTTGATGTTATACAGCCTCATGGTTGCCCACAAAGCTGCATGCTAAACTCTGTTGAACACCTTCTTGAAGTCCACGAAGACGTGGTAGAGGTTTTGCTGGTGTTGCAGGTGCTTCTCACAGAGTATTCTAAGATTTAGAATATGCTCAGTTGTGCTCTTTCCTGCTCTGAAACCTGCCTGTATATCTACATCACCATGCAAGCCAATACTTACAAGCAGCATCAAAGTCATGTTTGTTAGAAATTTTAACTAATATAACTTGCCAAAAAAGTATTTGTTTCAACAATATGCCAACTCCACCTGTATCCCTTTGCAATTCAAGTGCTGATATCAGGATGTCTTTATCAATAACCTTCAGAGATATATGATTCTTTTTAGACAGCTAGTCATGTGTTCAGGAACAAATGCCAAAAAGCCCATAGAAGTTGTCAAGTTTGCTATCCTTACTGTTTTATGCCACTCTCTTTTCTTTTATTTTACTGTTTTTATTTGATGAGGAGAATAAAAAGCTGCAATGACAGCAAACTATCTCTGTTGGTAGATTTTTCTTTAGGGTTATGATCTATTCTCATCAGTATTACCTGTGAAGAAGGCAGAAGTGTGTTAAAAGTGCTATCAGTCATTTGCTTGATTTCATTTAGTGTTTATTTCCTTAATTTTTTAAACCTAGGCCTGAATACAGATATTGTGTACATGCAGGGATTCTCTGTGACCCTTCCTCCAGACCTCCAAGAAAAGTGTGTTAACAGCATCAAGGGTCTAGAGGGTGCCACAATGACCAAACCAGGTATGTACAATCATCTATCTCTTCTTCGTCAGATGGCAGTTGTTTGAAAAATATAGTTACTATACATCAGTAACTTTTTATTGCATTGGTGTTTGCATCCCACCGCTGCCATCATGACAGGATAGACAACATTTCAATCGTATCATGTACCTTTTAACCATGAATTGTGGTATTGTCGTGCAAAGCTGCAGCATCTGCAGTTTTTTTAGAAGAAAAGATGACCAGTGTATTTATGAAACTTTCCGTTGTGCTATCAATCTATATACAAATAGACTTTCCTTTGTTCTGTATATTAGTTATTTTGGTATTATTTATTCACTTATGGGAGGGGGTGGGGGTAAACAGTCACAGATTTTTGTTTGTGGTGCCAGGGGTCAGTTGAGTTATTAAATTTTGTTTAAAGAACAAGACCATAATCACAGACTGCTTCCTTCTTCCCCACCCATCCTAGACAATTATACCCTGGACATTTACCCTTGGTGGGCTATTTCCCCCTGGGACGACTTACCCTGAACAAAGTCCTGGGTTTGTTGTCTGGAAGTAGACTAGCTGGGTATTTTGTACAAGATGAGGAAGAGTCTGGGAATGGTTTTTCTGAAATTACATTGTTTACAAATATCTTGTGCAGTGGATGGTGATGTATTAACCGATATTAAAGTCATTTGGTATATCAGACTTGCCCAAAATGAATATTACTGCATTGTTATCATCACTTTCTATGAAGGTTACAGTGTGGACTGTGGAGTATGACTATGTCTACCCTAGAAAGATCAAACCATCATTATTCTTATCTGTGAACAGGATGAAGTCCAGTTAAGAAATTATTCACATTTTGTTTTTGCTTATTTTACACATTGCATTGTAACTGAAATATTGTAGTTCAAATATGTCTGGTGAATCGAGGAAGAGTTTCACTGCAGAATCTTCTACTCTTTAAGGTTATGGTGTAGAGTACGACTATGTGGACCCTAGAGAGATCAAACCATCATTAGAAACACTGAAGATACCGAGGCTTTTCTTTGCTGGTCAAATAAACGGTACAACAGGGTATGAAGAAGCAGCAGCACAGGTAAAGGCACTTCTTCCTCCAATTGGAGTACATACATCTATACAGAGTATTGTTGTACTATACTGGGGTTTGCAGGTACACCGCTATGCCAGGGTTGCCCCTTACTCTTATGCGAATAGTGCAGTGGGTTCTTAACGTGCAAAGGAGGTAACTCTCCTTCATATGGGGCCTCCATTTAACGTCCTATCCGAGGGACTTAAGCAATAAAAATGGATGAATAAAGGGATTAGTAATACAGATTAGATGGTAGAGATGAATCTGTTCAGATAAAATGATTCAAATAGAAATTTGTGGTGCCAGTTCAAGCTTGTAAATGAGAAGATTTGAGGCGTTTACTTTCATTCCATTATCTTACATTTGCTCAGAAGTTGTATTTCAGAAAATACATGCACCATGTGTTAATTGTTAGAGGTTGGAGAGGGATTGATTTATTAATTTATTTTTTTTTGGGGGGGGGGGATTGTTGCAGTATAGGGCCTGTGCATAAAGTTACACATAAACCAGTCAAACCTGACATCAAATGTTAAGTGCCCTAGAGCCCAGTTAAATCCAAAGTTAAGTCCATTTCTTTCTCCCAGGGTATCATTGCCGGGATCAACGCAGTGCTTAAAGCCAGGAGAAGACCTCCCTTCACCATCAGCCGAACCGAGGGTTACATCGGGGTCCTGATCGATGACCTTACGACCCGAGGCACCTCAGAACCCTACCGCATGTTCACCAGTCGCACCGAGTTTCGCATGACCCTTCGTCCTGATAATGCTGACCTCCGGCTCACACACAGAGGTCAGGATATGGTCACTACGAATTAGAAGAAAAAAAATCTGCGCTTTTTGTATCGAGCCTTTCGTTTATGGTTGAAGATCTGAATTGATGTCTTTTGTGTTGGTATGCATGAGCTCTACTGCAGGATTTATAAAAGGTTTCTGATTTGATACTGTTTTCTGCCTGTCTTGCAATCCTCATATTTCAAGATGTATCAGACAATCCTAAATTATGCCTTCGATCTTATTAACTTTCTTAGAAAAATATTGACTAAATTCTTGTGGACTAACATTATTTTATGATTGCAAGTACCATAGGCCACCGTTATTCAGCAATTTGGTGTCGTAATTGTGAGAAATATATTCCTACAGGTTTTGCTGCTGGGTGTGTATCGCAAGAAAGGTTTGAGCACACCATGGAGACGAGAAAAGCTCTTGAAGAGAGCAAGAACCTGCTCGGATCAGTCAAGCTGAACAGACATGAGTGGAGAAGACATCTTGAGAATCATGGCGTTCAATCAGTGTTTGGAAACGGCAAGTCACCGGACAAAATGAGGTAAGATTCATTGACAATGGTAACATGCTTGGAAGACATTTATGTATTGTGACTTCTCCTATACAAAGAAGAAGAAAAAAGTAAATGAGAACAAAAAGAGTTTTTGAAGAGGGCAAGGAACTACTCAGATCAGTCAAAGTATACGGAGAGCACATCTAGAGAAGCATGGCTTTCAATCAATGTTTGGAAACAACAGGTCAACAGACAAAATGAGATTTAAAGTGACTTGGTAACATTGTTGAAGGTTGATGACAAAAATTGCTTATTTTTTGTATAAAATTTTACTTACTATATTCCTTCTACTGTACTAACCCTCTGACATGCAAAAAATCCTGAAAAAATTCTCAAACCATTAAGATATCTATGGTTTTCTTTAAAGGCTTCGATGGGAGGCAACCTCTAACAGTGATTAACGGTAAATTCTCCCAACCATTTTTGAATTTTCCCAACCGTTTTTCCATGAAAAAAGACATAAAACAGGCTATAAAAAAATCTGTCAACACTTAAATGTCTGGAATGGAATGTAGAGCCATTTAATTGCTTTTTGAGATTTGCAATGACCTAAAATGTGATAAAATTGTAATAATATAGTTGAGAGAATTAAGGAATCGATCAGATCAGTTTTTCCCAATTTGTACCATGAATAATAGTCCGTTTTCACTCAAATTTTCAGATTATCTTTAATTGTACATCTAGCATTGAAGTCACTACCTTAGCACCACCATCTCTCATCTGAACAATGTTACCAAGTCCCTTTAATGAATGACAGTGCTGAACCTCTTGAGAAACATTCACATTTAAAAAAAAGACTCATGAAGTGGTATCTATGTGTAATACTAATACATGAATGTGTTACTTGTGTTTCAGCAGAAATTTGATTTATAAAATGTAATGGATGTTACTGTATTGTGCAAAGTCATTCTCTTGTTTAAAATCAGCAGCTCTCCCAAAAAATGATTAAAAACAATAACATGATTTCATTTGACTGTTAACTATGATATTCATGCAAGAGGCAAATAACAAGCTACATTATTAGAGTTAGCGGACACCTTTGGATTTTCTTTCATCATTATTTTGTAAATGTATCTTATCTATGGCTTCATATTGGTTTTCTTTTATAGTGCAATGGACATATTACAGTTTCCAGGACTGACAGTCCACCATCTTGCCGCAGCCTTGCCCGCTGAAGGTCTCGCGAGGCTAGAGGATCATAGACTTGCTGAACGATTGAAAATTGAGGGTAAGTACACTATTTCTCTGCTCCTTACTTGATAAATCTCTCCAGAAGTAGTAATTGGGTGATCTTCATCCAATTGATGTGACAGATAGATATTGCAAGACTTTTTAGGTGTACTGTCACATCTGTGTAACAAATACTTTAAAAATCTGCTTAAAGATATACATCATTTTAGGAAAATATTTAAGTCTATTTAAGTTTTGAATATGGCATCATTTTTTAATTTTTAAAGACACATTAGTTTTCTACAAATTGTTGTAGTTTCTCTTCACAATCAACAACAAAAAACACAAAAACAATTTCCAATACAACAATTCTCAAATTGAAAAAGCAGTTCTGTCTAGAAGGCGCGATAGCTCAGTCGGTAGAGCAGTGGTCTCGTAATCTGGTGACCCGGGTTCGAAACCAAGGCGAGGACTAGTGCCCTTTGGTAAGGCATTAATCCTCATTACCAGGTCCCTCGGAGAAGACCTAAAGCCGTCGGTCATCTGGTAGCTTACAAGCATTAATGCTTTCTTAGCAGTCAGGTAAAATAACCACCACCACCACAAATTACTGATTGAATGTTTTTAACGGGAATCCTGTAGGTATATATGCCCCTCTCATCCCACAACAAGAAGCAGCCATTGCTGAAGTGCAGGCAGACGAGGAGCTGGAACTGCCGGAAGATCTTGACTATACCAGGTTTGTCTCATCCTCCTTTGAGTCCTGTCTAGACGTGGTGTTCAGAGTTGCATCACAAAACCACAACCAAACTGTGTGTACGGTAGATGAGCGGGAAAAAGACAGTATTTTGGGGTGTAAAAGGACTTAACTGCATGGAATAATAAAAATGTGAAGCACACTATATCGTCCTTGTTTTCACGAAGTGACGGTAGTGAGGAAAATCGTAACGCAAAGTGAATGCAATTTTTTTTCACTACCGTCACTTCGTGAAAACAGCGACGATATATAGCACATCAGATCTTCTTCCAGGTTCCTTTTTATGCCTCCGCTACAAAGTAGCCGGAGGCATTTTTTTTTTCGGGTTGT
>BEXV01000821.1:17289-32227 GCA_003118195.1 Hemicentrotus pulcherrimus | reverse complement strand
ATTTAAATATCGTTATCAACGCCCCTTTTTCAATTCCAGAATTATGCACCATATTCACTTTTCGTAATTATGAAATCTATATCATTTTTAAATTCAAACCTTCTAAAATATGGACCAAATTTCATTTGTTTATCAATTTGCCATAATTTGTCATGATACACTGTACTATCAAGTAACATTTTTTTTTGCTTATGAATGTAGTTTGTGAATTATTCTCCATTTAATATACATGAATAAAGTACTTAAATTTGTGCAAATGAACTTATTCTCCATGGTGGAAAATTACAAATGAAATTTCTAAGGAAAAAATGCATGCTCATTATTTCTTCTCACGATGGCTACCGTAAGAAAACTATTGCAAATTGCCAAACCTACTCTTTTAAACATCTACACCAAATATACAAGATTGATTTATCTTTGTTAAAACTGGCCATAATTTTTAGACAATAATTAACCATATTCTTTCTTCTCAGTGTTGTTTAAATGTGGGAAAAATTCCTTTTTCATTTAAGCTGTTGTAACAGGGCAGTTTGGCACTGCAAGGTTACTAGTTAATTTAATAATTTTTATCAGTAAATTGTCCCTCAATGTGACTTCCCCATCCCCCTCCTATTTTAAGTGGAGTAGTCCACACTTAGCCACTGTTAGTATGTGTAAGCCATGTGGGCATCCAATTGTGTCACTCCTGCTGTATGAAGTCAAGCCCATCAGAGGATTTTGTAGTGTCCATTGTACTATTTTGGGTAAGATTCTCTGATGAATACTCTTTTTGTAAATATATTTCTATAATATGATGTATAAAGTATAGAAATGACTTGTGTGTTGATGTTATATGTTCACGATACCTGAATGATTGCCAATATCACGAGTGTTGTGTCTCCGTTTCGGATTCATTTTGAGAAATCATTTGCTGTGTATTTTCATATAACCAGGATAATGATCTTAATAGTTTTAGAAAGTTACTTTGAACATCTCAGTTGTATATGTCTGAATATAGAGAGAGAGTGTGTGTGAGGTGAGTGCAGGTAGAAGGGATTGTGTACATTAAACTTGTATTGAGGTTTTGGGAATATACATGTACACATCTTGTAGAAAGTATATGGGTCTTCCTTATCTGGAGGTTGGTATGACAACCACCTCAGTTACATAACTAGTGTGTTTGGGTTAAAGCTAGTTTTTGGTTCTATTTCTTTTGAAGTTTTGTCAAGATTCTATAATGAGTATCAAAGTGACTCTTTCATTTTCTTTCCTACATTGTTTTATACTAATTAATCTGAATCATATTTGTGTGACAGTTTGAGCACATTTGCTAAGAATTGAACAATGCATTTTAATTCATTCTCTGGTACGATTTGGTAGTTCATGTTCGCCAATTTATGTTACTTATTTGTTGCTATTTTAGAGTGGAATTCTTGAGTCTTCTTGCTGCTCAGCATGTTAGTCATGTTATAGTTCATCTGTGAGGCTGCATGGCCGGGGTGAGTTGTGACAGGTAAAGTGTAAAACAATTGTCATTATGTAAATTCTTTTGTTTTATTTCTATAACTGTACATATTTCCTTTATCTAGGATTTGTCAAGCCTGACAGCATTCTATGTTTCTTACACCAGGCTTACTTTCATTATGCTTTTGTATTTCAATGTATTACATTATATTATACCTATGTTTTCATTCTTCTGTCAATACCTTTAAATTATATATATGGATTACTTTGAGCTGTCATACGAATTATACTAACGGATTAGGTTTTAGACTGCTTGTCTACTATTCACAGTATGCTATCTATTTGATATATATGACACAAGTTCAGTTTCGTATCCTAATCGTTTGATTTAAAGTATTTCTTTGACTTATATACTTTAAGCTATCTGCATGGCTGATAATAACTTGTTTGTTCTAAAATACTATGCATTCATGCATGAGAGTATGATGATTTCTTATAATTGCCAGATGAATTATAGAGTGAAATTGATGTTGAAAGACAAGAATTTTAATAAAACACTGTGATTTGGGAAGTGTTGATTAATGTATTACTAGATGAATGAAACGCTCAGTTTGTCATTTATTGATATTGCTAATCTCTCTTTGATTTCATACTTGCCATGATTCAGTATTCTTATTGTTTGTTAATGTTTACTTTCCAGAGTAAATGAGTATATCTGTTTGATAAATGTATTTATCATGTTTTGTATTTTTTGTATCTTTGATACAGGTTTTTTTTCTTTCTTCATTTTGTTTCTGATTTGGTGTTGGAATAAAACGTTAAAGTTACCGCAACAATCTGTGTTCGAGCGTTCCTTTCCCTGCGTCACAAATGGCGTAATCGGTAGGATTCCTTCACAAACACCAAACCCCGGCTATGCTGACTGCCCGTGACCACGAAGGATGACTTCGCCTGTGACCACGACGGAAGACTAGCATGGTGGCTGTATCCTAAAGCTGCCGTGCCGACTCAAGCTGCCCCCTCGATCTATACCAATGCCGTTGATGATCTCCATCTACGGGTGGACATTGCGCAAGATTCATCGATGTCAAGTTGTCAACGACGGTGGCGAACTGGTGAAAGCATTTTACCTTTGGACATTGCTAGGTTAACAGTGATAACTTTTCCGAGTAGAACTTGCTTGATAACAATTTCAGTCCAAGCTAGATTAAATGGACACACGGACCTTTAGATAATTTTGTATATAACATGCAGGTACATGCATTGATGATGTATGTTGGTAGGCAAGCAAAATAATATTTTGTATGCAATCAAATAAGATATTTTCTTATGTAAGTCAGATTTTCATGCTTACTTACATGATGTGTGATTGCTGTGTATTGAAATTGAATCTAATATTTCTTGTGGTTGTCTAACAGAATAATCGATAGAATTTTCTCCCCACTGTTGTCTCCCTCCCTCTATTAATATGGATCAAGAAATGAAGAAGCGTGTTGGATGATCTAGAAAGGCTGGTAGAGACTATGAAGCTCGCCATGCTCGCCAAGGACGAGGAAGCTGCTTCTGCACAGGCAGAAGCCAAGGCTGCTAAGGAGGAGGTCGTTAGACTTCGACAAGATACCTCAGGGACAGCTTCCCACCAAGAGATGGCAAGCCCCATGCCAAGGACAGTTTACATATCGCCAGGGCGGAAGTTAGAGAGGTTTAATGGGCGCCCAGAGAGAAGTAGTGATCCCTCTGCGGAGGATTGGATCGAAGACGCACAGATGGTGATGGCATCAAAGAGCCTACGGGAAGGGGAGCAGGTGGCTTTTGTTCTGGAACACTTGGGTGGAAAGGCCCGAAGGGAGATTCTTGGAAGAGGGGTTGATGTGAAGAACCCGTCAAGAATATTTGCTGTGCTGCTAAAGGTGTTCGGAGACAGCAGCAACCTTCCCCAGCTTCAACAAAAGTTTTACAGTTACCGACAGGCTGATGGCGAGGAGATTGTGTCCTTGTCACTCGAACTTGTGCGTTTGTTTGATCGTACTATTGCGCTAGACCCCTCTCTTCAACATACATGGGAGAACCAGCTCAAGGATCGCTTGGCGGAAGCAGTGCGTGAGGAGACGGTACAAATGGAGCTCCGGAGACTGATAGCCGACAAGCCAAGCATGTCGTTTTTTGATACCAGGGATCATCTGATAAGGATTCTTGGGAAAGAAAAACTAAGGAAGTCCAAGAAGGAAACTGTTGTATTAAGGGAAGCAATGGCAGATGCTGATTTGGGCCACCAAATCAGAAAACAGGAGGAACAGATCACCAAGCAGCAGACACAGATCCAATCCCTGCTATCATTTCTCCAGAACAAGCCTCGAGGACAACCACGCCCAAGGAGAGACACTTCTAGTTCTAGCTGCTGGAATTGCAATGGTACAGGCCATTACAAGCGGGATTGTCCGCTACCACCAAGGATACCACCTACCCAACCCCCAACAAGAAGCCCAGCAAACAATACAACCCAGGCACCAACACCCTCTTCTTTAAACTAGCACAGCCTTTCACCGAGAGCCAGGTGGTGGGCGAAATTGTAATGGAAATAGGCTCTATCATTAAGCGCGCTGTAGGGGAATGTCCAGAGGTAACCATCAAGCTTGGTGGTGCAGATGCTGGATAGATAGGGGAGCAGAAGTTTCAACGATTACTGAGAGCTTTTACAGGGAGAACTTAGCCCAAGGGTGGGAGCTTATTGATATTTCTTCATTCATACATGTGTCTGCATCACAGGGAACTGACATCCCCTACCTCGGGTACATCGAGCTCACATCGACTGCCTGGGACCACCATTTTTCCCAACTAGGGTTTTTGGTAGTCAAAGACCCAACCAACACTCCAGTAGAGAGGCGGAAGGAAAGGATTCCAGTCGTCCTCGGATCAAACGTCATGCGTGATGTCCAAGCACAACTCAAACATATCTATGGGGACAATTATGCACAGGAGCTCTCTGGAAGCAGAGATGATCAAGAGGTACCGTTACGTGCCATCCAGGTATATCGGCCAAGAACTAGTCTAGGAACAGTGAGAGAAGCAGAAAACCATGCCTTGCATATCCCTGCTCGAACAATCACAGTCATTGAAGGTTCCTGTCACCCTTCTTCAGAGCAGCAACATCAAAGTGTACTAATAGAGCGGCATATTTCTCATGTGGCGGAGCTGCCGAAAGGTGTGACCGTAGCAGCAGCCCTCGTAACGGTCACAAAAAAAGGGTAGAGTGCCAATGCAAATTGCAAATTTTAGCGACAGAGGTATATATCTCCAATCCAGGACACCAATCGCAGTACTCAAGTCTGCTACGGTAGCGGAAAGCATACAGGGAGATGATATTACGGATCTTGTGTCCAAGATGGATGTCGGTGATCTCGACGAAGTCCATCAGGAACTACTCAACTCAACCCTATCAAAGTACAAAACCACTTTCAGGACGACATTGGTTACTGTGACCTGGTGAGCAACATGATTGTTCTTGAGGATGATCATCCCATCAAAATACCTTATCGGAGGATTCCTCCACACCATTGGGATGAAGTTCGAGACTATCTCAACAAGTCTTTGGAACGAGGCATCATCCGAGAATCCTCGAGTCCCTATGCATCGCCTATAGTCCTCGTCAGAAAAAAGGATGGAAAGCTCAGGATATGCGTAGACTACCAATCTTTGAATGCCAAGACACATAAAGATGCTTATCCTCTACCAAGGATTGAGGAAGCCCTTCAAACTCTGAAAGGTGCTAAGTACTTCTGTTCCCTCGACTTAGCTTATGGGTTCTTCCAGCTACCAATGGTTCCAGAGGATATCGAGAAGACGGTCTTCAGCACTGGGACAGGAGGGCTATATTAGTACACACGTATGTCTTTCGGATTGTGTAATGCCCCCGCGACTTTCATGCGTGTCATGGACACGGCATTTGGAGATCCCAATTTCCAGTCACTCCTTGTTTATCTCGATGACACACTGGTCTTCGGTTCGAGCTTTGAAGAGACCCTCCAGAGACTTGACACGGTATTATCAAGACTGAGCACCCTGAATCTGAAAGTGAGGCCAGAAAAGTGCCAGCTCTTTCAGACAAAGGTAAATTACCTTGGACATGTTGTCACCAGTGAAGACACAGTACCTAATCCAGAGAAGATTCGCGCTGTCAAGGAGTGGCCTCGACCAAATCTTTTAATCTCTTTGATTTCATACAATTGCCATGATTCAGTATTCTTATTGTTTGTTAATGTTTACTTCCCAGAGTAAATGAGTATATCTGTTTGATAAATGTATTTATCATGTTTTGTATTTTTTGTATCTTTGATACAGGTTTTTTTTCTTTCTTCATTTTGTTTCTGATTTGGTGTTGAAATAAAACGTTAAAGTTACCGCAACAATCTGTGTTCGAGCGTTCCTTTCCCTGCGTCACACTGTTAACCTTGTTTAAACATTCATGTAATTGTAATCACTAAATGATGTATGATATTCTGACATATAATTAAAGAATGCACTTTTAAGTGTTAAATATGATAAAGATGAACCAACATGATTGTGGTGTCTTTTGTTAACAGACGTTTGCGAGAGATGTGCCTGAACCTCAAGAAAATGGTTTGTGTTGGAAGCAAACTTCATGCCAGCTCCTGTCACTTTCGTGTCTACTCTGCAGACCAGCACGCTACTTTAAATTTTAAAAAAGAAACAAGGGCCGGCAGATTTTGTGAGGAGTGCTGTGTTGGACATTGATGTAGTACAATTTCAACTGATCAAAAAATATTGAACCATGTAATGTAACCAATGCTATGGTTCAATTGGGGATTCCTACTTGTTTTCTACTGGTCTCGTACTGGTTCCATTGGGGGTTCCTACTTGTGTTCTACTGGTTCCATTGGGGATTCCTACTGGTCTTTTGATGGTTCCATTAGGGTTTTCTACTGGTATCCTAATGGTTTCTGTATGGATTTGTACTGGTCTCCTAATGGTTCCAGGACTTCTTTTTTACTGGTCTTAAGTCTAATAGTTCCACAACTTCTTTTCTACTGGTCTCCTAATGGTTTTTGTATCATTTCCTACTGGTCTCCTACTGGTTCCAGTAGGGATTTGTACTTGTTTCCTACTGGTCTCCTAATGGTTCTAATTGGGATTGCTACTTGTCTCCTAATTGTTCCATTAGGGTTTTATAATGGTTTTCTACTGGTCTTCTGCTGGTTCCAGTACAGTTTTTTTCTACTGGTTTTTAATGAAAAGAGCCACTTTCCATATTAAAACCAGTAGAGAATTGACCAGTAGAAACCATTTGAAATCTGTACTGGTTTTCTCTACTGGTTTCTATGGGATTTTCGACAGCTTTATTACAGTGTGATACGGCTTTTCTCCTGTGTGTGTTAGGATGTGTTGAGTGAGACTTCCTTTGCGAGGAAATCCTTTCTTACAATAGCAACATTCATATGGCTTTTCTCCTGTGTGTATTAGGAGGTGTTGGGTGAGGCTTCTTTTCTGAGAAAACCCTTTATTACAGTGTGAACATTCATATGGCTTTTCTCCTGTATGTGTTCGGAGATGACAACTGAGTGCACTTCTCTGTGAAAATCCTTTCTTACAATAGCAACATTCATATGGCTTTTCTCCTGTGTGTGTCAGTAAATGAATATTGAGTGCACTTTTCTCAGGAAACCCTCTCTTACAATAGCAACATTCGTATGGCATTTCTCCTGTATGTATTAGTATATGACGAGTGAGTGCATTTTTCCGTGAAAATCCTTTCTCACAATAGCAACATTCATATGGCTTTTCTCCTGTGTGTGTTCGGAGATGAAGATTTAGAACACTTTTCAGAGAAAATCCTTTATTACAGTATGAACATTCATATGGCTTCTCTCCTGTGTGTGTTATGAGGTGTTGGGTGAGAGTACCTTTCTTAGAAAACCTTTTCTTACAGTGTGAACATTCATATGGCTTTTCTCCTGTGTGTGTTAGGATGTGTTCGGTGAGATTTCTTTTATGAGCAAACCTTTTCTTACAGTGTGAACATTCATATGGCTTTTCTCCTGTGTGTGTTAGGGCGTGTTGGGTGAGATTGCTTTTCTGAGAAAACCCTTTATTACAGTGTAAACATTCATATGGCTTTTCTCCTGTGTGTGTTAAAAGGTGCCGGGTGAGATTTTTTTTCTCAGAAAATCCTTTCTTACAGTGTAAACATTCATATGGCTTTTCTTTTCTATGTGTTCGGAGATGAAGATTTAGAGCACTTTGCTGAGAAAACCTTTTCTTACAATAGCAACATTCATATGGCTTTTCTCCTGCATGTGATCTCAAGTCGAGAAGGGGTTGACTGGCCTGACATGATCTCTTACTGCAACATGGACACTGATGTAGCTTTTCTCCAGAATGAATCCTCAGATGAATGCCCGATTGATCTTTTGCGGGAAACACCTTGCCGCAATGTGAACAAAGATGAGATTTACCTCCACTTTTGATTGACATTCCACTTTCTACTGTATCTTGTCCATTGTCAACAATATCACCTGGTGGAGAAAAAAGAGAAAATTCATGTCATCGACACCTCAGATACAGTGTAAAAAAGTAAATGCATGACCTGTCACCTCAAATTGAGACAGAAGTGCTTGGATTATGTTCTGAACTTCTGAGAGAAAGAAGAATAGCCAAAATATATTTCACTTTTTAATCACCAATTTACATTATTAAATATAGAATATAATTTATAGTTTGAGCCAAAAGTATAAGAAAGGTTTATACAATAACAAATAAAGAGTATTTTGGGGCATTTTTATTTAAATAGAAGCAGAGTATATATAACTCAGCAAAATAATCAAGTGGACTCTTGTTGTAGATGTATGGTTTAAATTTTCAATTTTTGAAGCGAAGCATATTGCCTCAACGGGTATAAATGGTGTATATTTAGTCATTTTTGCATATTTAATGAGCTGTGACCTTTGATGTACATTCTCAACATTATTGAATGAAAACCACATTTTTGCATTTATAGTAAGGTATTTGCGGATATCTAAAGAGGTATGACATTTGACCTACTTACTCATTTTTCAGTGCTCTTTTAGTACCTAAAAATGCTTTGAAGGTAATGTTTGACCCCAACATGCATGGCATTTAGATTACATACGATCATACCAACTCAGCTGCACTTTAAAAAAAAATATTGTGACCGTTAATAAATTAATTAATAATAACAATACATGGGCCTGCTGGTTATGCTTACTATAACCAACATGAAAAAGCCAACATTTGCATTGGCTGGAATAAAACGTATGAGACGTTATCTTGTTTTTTCAACGGCTGGTTTAAAATTATCAAATATTTGTGGGGCCCCATAATCAATAAAAAATGGTTATATTGGTGGATATTTCAGGCATCTCTGAATTTGAATTATATGTTCTTTCAAATTTGACACTCAGTTTGTCATTATTTCACCAGAAAAATTATTTTGTGTAGCACCCTCTGCAACAAATCTCAACCATCTCCTTCTTAAAGACAAAATACAATAAGCATGATAAATTCAAGCACAGCGTATCCATTTAACAATAAATGAGTCTCTAAAAGAACAGAAAATTGTAAAAATTGGTCATCTGGCCATTCAACATGTTGTTGAGCATTGTCTTCAGTGGAAAGGAGAGGCATCATGACCATGCTATGGGGTGGTTATTGAAGACATTCTTGTTCAACAATAAAAATAGAGAATGACTGACCTCTGGATGTCAAATGTATTCAAGGAATGCAATACATTTGACATTTGACAATACATCTTTAAAAAAGAATGTCTTACAGAAGCACATGTGCTCCATTTTTGCAATATTTTTAGTTAGGCTTTTCTACAGTTGAATGTGCCCATCCAAGCGTGATAATTAAAAACCACATGACAGATGATTAAAATACCTTAAAGTTAAAGACCTGTATTGGAAACGCCCCAATTTCAAAAAATGAAATGGAAGCTTTCATTACCAATCATGTGAAAGAATACAGTTTGACTAATACATAACAGATTTGCCGGGAAACCGCCTGCTAATTCATACATTTGGTAAATTTGTTTCTCTCATGGTCTGTGAGAGATATAGGGTAGTCCCATATACATCTTTCTGTGTGTATAGTGCTTGTAACTTTATGAAGAATGGGCCAAATTTCTTATCATTTTGATGATTCCAGAACCTTGCAGATGCAAGATGCTAGATGATCAACCTTTTTTGATCGATTCCACAACGTTTCCACAATGCAATCACATGACCATAACTGGTCTTTACCTTTAACCTAATAAGGACTAGGGGGCCATTATGGGCCCCCCCCCCCTCCACGAATTTTCTGATTGTTCGGGAAAGCATACATGTATGGATAGCGCCCCGCCACTCGCTGACTTTTTTCTTTCAAGTCTTGTGCATTTTTTAAAAAAATAAATAAATAAATCGGACTTACAGTTACAAGGTCACATGATCTTTTGTCCTTGCATGTCGGCCCGAAAATCGCTCATTTTTTTTTATTTGTGTACAAAACATATGGAAATATAATTTTCCTAAAAAATAGATCAAACATTGGTTATTTGGTCTTATTTAAAGTTTAGGTGGTTGTTTTGGGAGTCAAAATAGTTGAATTGTAGTAAGAAATTATATAAAACAACAAAAACAACTACCGTAATTAACGGTGTATAAACTGCACCTTTCTGCACCTTTTGCACCACAATGTATAATTTTTTTTTTTTTTTTTTTTTTAAAGACCGAAAAAGAAGGGTGCGATTAATGCGCGGGGGCGGTTAATACAACGTTAATTACGGTAGACTTTAATGCGTCACTTTGACGAATTAGGTGATACGTATGATGATGGTTTTAATAACGAATAATGCATCACATATCACACGATATATTGTTTCATAAAATGCTTCTCCCATTATGATCTATCCATATGTCAAGATTAGATCGTGTCTCCTTGATCATGATACTTCTGGGGAAGATAGATTGGAACAATATATGACCTTTGACCCTGTGCAGTAACCAGTTACACCTTCGACTCTTATTTACATCATGAAATCATGAAGAACACCTTTTGACGATTTTATCTCATTCAAAGAAATGAAAATGTAATTGATATATGATTATCATCATTATATGATAATGATCATGATCATGAACGCGATTCTGATATCTTATTGAAAAAATGAGGGTTGATTTAGATAGCATATAGTCTCAGCTACAACATACTCAAAAATCAACAAAATCCACGCAACGGCGATATTGCTTGCAAAAGACAAGAATGTAGAATCCAGATTTTTTTTTTTAATTCATCTTCCAGAGGGATTGAACGCAATAAGTAATGGATTAAGTGAAAATACGGTAATAATTAAGTAAAAGGGTTGTTTATTACATTATTTGCTATTCTACGTGTTTTAATAATCAAAGGAAATGGTACATTGAAAGATCAAAAGGAAAAAAAATTGAAGAAAAAAATTGTTGGAGACACCCGGACTCGAACCTGGGATCTCAAGGTTGAAAGTCAAGTGCGTTAAAGATATACCAAAACGTCTCCCATAGCGATTACACGTACACAGGAAATGGAATTCTGAAGTCCTACTTTGCAAGTGAGAAATGAGGATGATCCCGGCATCTGATCAAAAATAAATGGCACATCTTTGATAGCTTATTGTCTCAGTTACAACATACTCAAAGCTCAGCGAAAACAAAGCATAAATGACGGAGATATTGCTCGCAAAAGACAGGATCAGTCAGACCGCAGCGTGCGCGATAATGAGGCTGTACGCTGATTTTTATTCAGCGTCTCTTTGGTAATCTCGTGCATTCACGTGTGCTGAAATTCACGAGATTTTCTGCGAGATTTGTAAGGGTGTTTTTGTGGTCGATAACTTTAGTCAACATGGCAGCACGCAACGGTAATTACTCTAGAGATCTTCAGCTTCAGTTTGATATAAAACTTGCCATACTTTACAATTTTGAAACAATCTTTTTTCACCACTTTTATGGTCGTTATTTTTGTATCATTTCAACAGCTATTTTGTACCCAGAATTTCGCTTTTGGTTCCTGACTTTGGTACATAATCAATTTGTTTCCTTTGAGATTCGTTGGAAAGATGAAAAGTCATTGATCAAAATAATGTCAAAACCTAATTGACGCAAAATCATGTTTTCTTTATAATCATAATAATTAAGACCCTAAAAACCCGGAAATTACCAATTTGTTCTTTCTAATGATGGCGCGAAATTGTGTGATTTCATACTCGTGCACGCTCGCCGTCTGAGCANTGGATTAAGTGAAAATACGGTAATAATTAAGTAAAAGGGTTGTTTATTACATTATTTGCGATTCTACGTGTTTTAATAATCAAAGGAAATGGTACATTGAAAGATCAAAAGGAAAAAAAATTGAAGAAAAAAATTGTTGGAGACACCCGGACTCGAACCTGGGATCTCAAGGTTGAAAGTCAAGTGCGTTAAAGATATACCAAAACGTCTCCCATAGCGATTACACGTACACAGGAAATGGAATTCTGAAGTCCTACTTTGCAAGTGAGAAATGAGGATGATCCCGGCATCTGATCAAAAATAAATGGCACATCTTTGATAGCTTATTGTCTCAGTTACAACATACTCAAAGCTCAGCGAAAACAAAGCATAAATGACGGAGATATTGCTCGCAAAAGACAGGATGTAGAATCTAGTTTTGAGAAAAAGTCATGTCCCATAGAGAATACACGCAAATTGTGAAAAATTGACATGCCACCTTTAATCGCAAAAAATACGTCATGATGCCATTGTCAAAATGAAATTTCGAGGCGACTACATTTGTAGAGAATTGTCTCAGGTAGAACATATCAAAATTTGGAGGAAAATCGATCAATGTTTTACAAAGATACAATCAATTTTCCAAAAATATGATGACGTCATGATATGCAAATTGAAATTTTGAGTTTGGAGGCTATTATGATGACATTATTAGTAAAATGAGGGTCAAATGAGACATGAAATCATATCTTCATTTCATAATCTATCCATACATGAAAAAATATTGGGAGTTCCTATCTATTTTGAAGAGTTAAAATGAATTTTGTATAGGCATGATTTTGTCCATGTATTGTGGATAAAGATAACGCAGATCCGCTCGTGCTGGCAACTTTGACGGACGCACATTGCGTTATTAAAAGGTGAACAAATTATAAAAATGCTTGGAAAAATGTGTCAAATACGATGCCAGAAAAAATTCGACGATTCTATGTTGCTGAATGCTAGTACCGGTACGCACATTTTTGCCAAATGCTCCATATCGGGCCTGAAACGTATGCAAAATTTGTTTAGGATGATTTGGAGCATTTTAAAATTTTGCGCATGCGCATTTGCGAGTTTTTATTGACCTGAAATTGACCAAATATTGATCTTAATCAAGGTAATTATGAATGAAAAATGCCTTTTCGTTATGAAGATATGATCATAAGTTGATTTTCACAAAATGGCGCCTAGATGACATCACGATGACTTTGAGTCTTTGAAAAGTCACGCAGTTCTAAGTTAGACTAAGATCTATCATCATTGAATGTTTCATGACAATGGCTCGATTCAGTCTGGAGATATCCTGCGAACAAATTCGATGAAGAATAATAAATAAAAAGAAAAAGAACAATTTTGACGAAATCAATAGGTGATACATAGACTTTGTACGTATCAGTTAAAAAACAATATAATACATAAGAAATTATCAAAACAAGAGATAACATAAGGAATAAGTTGGCTCTTCCAATTGTTGTTGTTGTATTGATATTCCAAACGGTCTAATAGATATATGTAGTGAAAAAGAATGCTTAAATATGAATAACATATGATTTATGGGTAAAAATGTGATTGTATGACCTTATTTGCATAAATTACCATAAATATGCAAATAAGTGAATTTTTCAAAAAATTGAAATTGTCATGTTATTCTATACACTTCACTTGACATGCATGCAAATTTTTGCGGAGATCGGCCGCTTCAAGGCCAAGATCTTAAGGGAGGCCATAATTAAATAAACTATATAGTGATTGGATATTTAGCAATATAGTTTGAAGTATCAGAAGTGCAATTGATGAGTGCTTCTACACTCCCTATATTCTTGCCATGGTAAAGACAAGTTTTTTAACATAATTCAAATAGAGGTAAAACAATTATGCTTCTGATCTAGCTGTGATTGTATAAACAGCCCACAAAACCAGTAATGTAGGTCTCTTGATCCCTAATAGAAATTGTCAGAAATGCCCACAAGACTGACGTGCACGTCTTGTGAATCCTCAAGTTATTTTCAGAAGAGCATACAGAATGTATGAGCATTTGTGTGGTGTAAATTCTTTTCATGTTGATATCAAATCTGAACCAAAAGTGTCCCGGTACTTCTCTCTCCATTACTGAAATTTGACATTTCAGAAATTTCAGAATTGCTCCAGAAGATTGGCTTTACAACTGTAACTGTAAATATTTTGTTTTAGTTGTATGAATATAGCTTATATATTTTGTCTTTCAAATTATAATGAATTACTTGCTACGTTGGTAGAAAACATTTCTTATCTTACGACATTGAAATAATCTCTTAATTTGATATTTCATAACCGGTACATTCTAGTGAAGGTTTACCGGTATGTGAGAATTTGAAACAATAAATAAAGAGCAATCACTTCCTTATTTTGCTGAGAATATTTAAAATCAAGCTGATTTGAATAAAAGTACAAATTAAGGTAAACTGATCAGTGAAACTTTGAGATAGGTTGTCAATAATAACAAATAAAGACATGGGATTCTTTGGGAAGCAATTTGTATTTCAATTTATTCAAACATTGTGAAACTCTCTGCCACACAGAATTTAAATTGTCTGTAATATGTCTACACTCTACTGTGTTTAATACAAAGTATCGTATCATTTCCCCAGCTGTGGCTGAGCAGCCATAATAAGGCCAGACCTGCCAACGTCTGGAGTTGTATTCTTAAAAATAAACACGGAATGTTACGTGGATCAATGTGTCTTACAGTTCCTACATACAGGAAGACATTTTTAAAAGGATTGTTGGTTGAATATGCATGATTTCGTCACGACTGGTGTGCTCGATGATCCAATGAACATCCCCAAATTGCCGATGTGAGATGCTTGTAGGATACTTTATAGGACAGAATGGCCATTTTACTGGTTGGCAGGTCTGTAAGGCACTTAAATAAGCTTTTAAAAAATTTCTTCCTACTGGGTACCCATTTACTTCACTCAGGTGTGGAGTGGCAAATGTAGATTAATGTCTTGTCAATGAACATTCCTGTCCCAGCTGGACTCTAATATGCTTTTCACACTGGCAATATTTTGCTTAACCCCGTACTATAGGTGGGGTTAAGGGGGGTCTTAGCCCCACCTATAGTACGGGGTTAAGCCTATTCCACTTTCTGTTCAGACTGGGTTTTACCAAAGTGGGCTAAAGTTGGCTAACCCCACCTATAGTACGGGGTTAAC
>BEXV01000820.1:246586-259819 GCA_003118195.1 Hemicentrotus pulcherrimus | reverse complement strand
TGGGGTGGTATTCTGAAAACTCTTAGATTAGCTCAAGCTCCCCCATCCAGTGAAGGCTCCTCTTTTGAGGACAAGAAAGAGGAATTCTTTTTCTTTTCTGCACATCGAAGATACCATATCAAGGTTCAGACAATGGCGCACATAAATGCCGAAAGTGCTCCTAGAATGTAAACACTAACATTCTTTACACCATTTCTGGATTTCATGAGCAAGACTGTAGTTGACAGACAGGTAAATGACAGCAGATGGTGGCTTGAATAATTCTACGTTATGGGGGATACAAAACGAAGTGACTACTCGCCGTTATTGACGCCTTTAGGTGAGTTGAAAACAATAAATTTAGTGTTCAGTCCCACGCATGACATTTTTTCGGCCATTGTCAGTTGCTGTCGAGTTGTCCTTTATCTCTACTAAAGTAAAAAGACATAAATCAAAGGGTTGTAGGCCTAGTAATTATTGCTTTCCTCCTGCTGTTTCCATGGTTTCTACAAATCACTTTGTATTATTAAATATTTACAACTCTTTCCCATTTCTGTGTTTGTAGTGATTTTAGTGAATCAGAGTAGATTTCTAGATCTAATACTAATAGTAATATGCAGTCACTTAAGGGGAAATCACTGATATTTTGAATTCTTATCTCTTTTATTTTGCAATCTACCCATCAAAAGAACGAACAAATATTCCTCAAACAGGTTTTTATAGTATGATGATAAGAAAAATATTTCCGAAAGAAGAGCATTTTTTGGCGCTAGTGTAGTTCCGCCCATTTTTCTGCCCAGAATTCGGTCGCGCCGATTAGAATTCGGTCACGCAATTTGTGCGTTGAATCTCCGTTGCCGAGGAGTGAAGCGTATTTGCGCGCTATTTTCACACAGTTGCGGGATAAAGCACTTATTGTCAATTCATTGACCGAATACTGGTCGAGCGATAGCGCATGGCAAGGGTATCGTATAAATACCTCTTGCACATCGGCAAGTGCGTCATTTGCAAATTCGCTGCAATGGAGCGATGGAGCTTCTCTTCACACACTTACTAAATTCATTGCGACAGCACACAAAGTTGTTTCGCAATAGACTTATACATATGGCTATGCTTGTTAGGGCATGTGCTAACAGAACGCGGAAGTGCAGAAAGTGGTGCAACACTGACCTATTTCGAGCTAAGTTGGAGATTTTTTCGGGGCCTTATATCTGATTTAATTTTGAGAGTTAAGAAAAGTTGTTTAGCTGCCTGATTTGTGCAAGTTTCGCGGCTCATTAATTATTTTTTAAATGGTTACAGCTGTTGAAATGGCTGTCTGACTGAATACTGGGAATGGACCGAATACTGGGCGCGCTACCCTAGACTCTTTTTTTACATACCGCACATCAAAGTTACAATTGCCCTAAAATGGCGATTTGACCACAAATTCAATAGAAAACTAATTTAAAACATACTTGAAGAGAAAAATATTCTCAAAAAAAAAAAATTAAATGCTGATAATACCAAAATAAACACACAAAAAATTACCTGCTTTCATGGAAAAAACAGCATGATGAATGAACATTTCTGCATTGGAAGTGTGTCGCGCCTGGTTGTAAGTTTAGTTTTTATGAATTCCTTTTTTTGGTCGCACAAGGTTGGCAGCTCTGCTTTTGAGCTTGAAATACACAAAAACCAGGCTCTAATAATCTGGAAAATACTTGAAATAGAGTCTAGAATGTAGCTGCTATTTCATGTTAGCCATGCATAGACCCTATTGATATGACCTTACATAGTTAAAGTGCAAGTTACACACACAGACCTTGTATACATGTACATGTAGCCCTGACTTCTGAGTGCAATGTTTTTTGGAATGAAGAATCTTAAAATTGTGAAATTTACCACATAACTTTCTCACACATTTAATCTTAAATGTTTTTTGTTTAAAGATGTACACTCAAATCGAGCAAGTATTTGTAATCAACTTTACTGCTGTGGCAAACTCGGTCTCAATTTTTTGCTGAAATTTGAGTTACATGTATGTTGTATCCATGAACACTTTGAGGGAAGAATATGTTCAAGTGCTCTCAAACTTTTTAAAGAATTAATCTGGATGGCAATTGTATTTTCTTCCATTATAAGATGTCCAAGAATGTACATGTATGCAGATGCAGAATAAATATCAGCATTCATATTATATGTACAGTAAGTTAGTTTTGTTAAAGTTGCCGTGGCAAAAATTGATGAGATTGGTAGAAAATAAAGTGAGATATGGTTCTGTACACAAGAACTGCTGCCAGATCGCTAATGACTATTCTTTAAATGGTTATGAAAGTTTGTTTGAACTCACTGTTTGGATCACCATGACGTATTGGCCTTATACATGTAGTACCAACCCAGAATCATGTGAAATTGTGACATTGCCAATTTAATGATACCTACATGTAAGTAGCAATTCTATATAGTGCAAACGTATGGAGAGTGTCGCTGATGCTGAATGCAGAGTGTCATTTGTCCTCAGAAAAATTGATATTCTCTAAGAATACACGCTCCTTTGATGAGTGAAATTGACTGAGTGAGCTGACAAGTGACATGTAGGGAACAGACAGAGATCTTAGTAGTAAAGTTGTTTGTTTTTTGGTTGAGTTGAAACTACAGGTATGATGTCATTCTGCTGCCAGGAAGACAAGATACAACAAAAAAATCTGCATCAATTTTGTTGATTCTAGACATGATTTTGAGCTTGGATTACGAGTGAAATATCTGAACTGCTTCATTTTGGATATTCAGTGTACATTAAGAGTAGGATTTCTAAGTGTAGAATTTGAGATAGAATTTTGACAATATTTTAGATTATTTTTCCATTTTGTATTTGTGGGTGAAAATACTTCTGCTCAAGCACAAAAGGTCATTTAGACCTCATGGTTAGCAGAAGCATGCTTAATAGTAGTTGTATTGTTGTCATCTATTCATGTTTTAGGCTCTGGATTCATGACAGAAGAGGATTATAGAGTGCAATACTGGCCACAGCTAGAGGGCGCTGTTCAGATGCTTCTAACGCAGGAGCCTGGGGTTTATATGAAAATATCATATGAGCAAATGTACAGGTATGTTTGTTGAATCACTATAAGTATTTTAAAGCTTATCTGCCATAGTTTACAGGAGGGATTAGAGCGCCCTGCAAGGTCACTGGGCAGGTGGTTATCTCATCAACTCAACTCTCAGTTAACATAAGAAAAAGAGGATGATGGGGGACCAATGGTCACCGATTAGGCACTGTCTGTTATATAGAGGGCACAAGTAGCTACAAGTAGTGCAGTGGGCCTTTAATTATCCTTACTGGAGTATTGTAATAAATGAAATACAGCATGCTACACAGTTTAATGTACTGAGAACTAAAATGGACTTGGTGCAGTTCAATTCAATTGATCAGAATTTATGATCAAAGATGTGACATACATGTATATTCTCTATTTTGATGATTGTTTCTTGATATGTTTACATGTGTGTATCCCATCTTTCTTTTTTTCTTGACAGTTGTGTATACAAGTGTGTTTGTCAGCAGTTTGCTGAGAGAATGTACTCTGACTTATGTAATACCATCACATTACATCTTCAGCATAGGGCAGTGCAATTACAGGTAGGCCGCCTATGATAGCTTTTTATTCATTTCAAATTATTTTGAGTGGTAGACTTTGAAAAAAAATGAAGTTGAAGACGAAGACAAAAATTAATCTTAAACAAATCAATCACAAACATGATTATTTTATATTTATTAACTAGAGAATGTAGCAGACCACAAGATACAGTATCTATTGTATGTACATGTATACCAAAATGTGAATTATCCAAAGGTCAAACACGATTATATTACACATGTATCAGCCAATAAACGGTACATCAGAAACTTTAGTACAGGTAGTTTGCATTAACATGCCTGAAATATACATTTGAGAATGTATGGTAGGATTTAATTACTGAAATAGACTTAATTGATAAAAATTGAATATTGAAACTTTACATATTGGCTTTGGTAGGTCAAATTTGTGTAGTTATTGCAATATCTAAGGGAAATTGTTTATGATTGTGTACCTCATATGATCAATAATAATCAACTTTTTTTCTTTTCTTTTTACAGAACTCTTCTGAGTGTCAAGTACTGGAGCAGTTTCACCACATAGTAAAGCAGTATACTCAGGCATTGGGGGGTATTGTACCTATATTCAATTACATGGTAGGTCTTCATTAGTAAGTTAATTATAAATGCATGACGGACACTATCGATTTATCTCCCTATTATTTGACTGACTGCTTTCTATACTTACCAGTATTTCCCTATGATATTTTCACTTACCAGTACTAAATGTTATGGGTTTGTAGATTCGGAATTGATATTTAAGAAGATTGTATTTTATCAGTTTCAGGTTATCGTCATGTAGTTGATCATAATCATATAAATTCGTAGAATTAATTGAGCTAAAGTCGTCATAGATTTATTGAGAAAAGAAAGTGAAATATTTGAGTAAATGGTGAATTGGTAACAAGGGAGAAGGAAAAATAGGAGATTTGATGAAGTTTTAGTATTCTCTGAAATGAAGAGAGAGACAGAGAAGTGGAGAGACAAACAAACAAAACATGAAGATTTTGTTTTTGTTTTTACCCATGCACAATATTATAACATTCTATTTATGCTACAAATTATTATTCATAGTCATTTTCCCTCCCAGGATTTTTCTGCCATACATAATAATAGCAATAACTTCTACTCATATGGTGCTTTTCATAAGAGATTTATATCAAAGCGATTTACAATATTGATAGAAGTAAAATTAAACAGAGAAATGACAAGAACAAAAGAGAAATTATCAAACGTAAGATAACAAGGTATTTGTTTTCTTTTAAGAATCGTTTCTACATAGTACCTCGCATCAAAAGCGAGCTTAGGGTGGAATTGAGCAAGCTCTTCACACAGTACATAGTGGACATACACATAGCTAGAGTACTAGGTGAGTATTCATATGATCATCTTTTAAAGGTACTATTTCCTATTTGCAGGCCAAAAAAATGAACAGGTTAAATTCCAACGGCATTTGAAAGATAATACTAATTAAGAACTTCCTTCAAAAAGGGGGGCTTGAAAATGTCTTTAATTGGGAAAATAACGACCATTGTCCAGTAAGTCTGATATTCAGACCATTGTATTGAATGGTCGTACGTTTTATGCTGCGCAAAGATACAATTAGTTTAATTTTGGTCATTACAAGAAGTGGGTTATTAATGCTCATGTACTCTTTACATCTCATTTTATGTATGTTATTACCAAAGAAGAAAAAAGCCACTCAGTCACTCAACAATGTCTGACAGTGAAGTCTGGTAGTACCTTTAAGTGATTAATAACATACAATCATTCTGAATAATTTATAATAAAGATTTTTTTTTTTTTGTAATAAGAAATTTGTCAGATTTCTTTGATAGGTAGTAAAATATTTATAATTATATGCAAGTGTAGAGTTTGTATTCACTCTCAAATTTATAAATAGAAAATATTTGGATATTGCCTGCAATAAGGAACATGATCCCAATTTATTACATTAGTACCATGACTCTTGTATATGGCTACAGAAAAGGTATTTGTTCATCTAGACTTGTGATTTACTCTTAAAGTGTAATATGATACAAACAAGAGAAAGAAAAGGCCAAAAGAAAACTTGTTTCTATACTATCCCTCTCATATCTACCCCTCCCCTCTCTCTGTTTGTCTGTCTGTCTGTCACTCTCTCTCTCTCTCCCTCTCTCTCTTTCTCCTTCAATCTGTCTCTTTCTTTCTTCTGTCTCACTCCTATATATATTTCACTGTTTCTCTTTCTCTTTCTTTCTCCTGTCTCTTAAATGTATTTTTCTCTCTCTTTCTCTTTCAATCTTTCTCTTTCTTTCTCCTTTCTCTTATATATATGTTCTCTCTCTTTCCCTTTCTCTTTCTATTTCTCTTTTTCTCTTTTTCTCCCCTTGTCTTCTCTTTCAATCTGCTCTTTCTTCTGTCTCACTCCTATATATATTTCTCTCTTTTCCTCTTTTAAAAAATCTATCTCTTTCTTCTGTCTCACTCTTGCCACTTGTTCCCTCTCTCTCTCTCTCTCTCTCTTTCTCTCTCTCTCTCTCTCTCTCTCTCCCACACTGATCTTTTTTTTTCTCCCTCTCTCACTGATCCCTTTTCTCTCTTACTCATCTTTTCATATTTCTTTCACTTCTTCTGTCATGTATACTTTCCATACCTCTATCTCTTAATTTCTGTATAATTATGTGCTTGTTATCATTCTGTTTTGTATGTTCTCCCTCTACAGCCTTGCTGGAAGAGGCCCAAACCAAACCTTTTGCCGTGCACCCTAAAGTAGCCTCTGAAATCACCAACAGTCTCTACTCATTTAGTCAAGGTCAGTCCGCCCCTTCCAGGGAACCCCCTTCATGGATTCATCATCTTAACAATGTCAAGTCACAATCAAACACGATTCATGTGTACCCATGGCAACATAAAATACAAACATGGTTTTAACAGTAAGAGGTGAATGCTGTTGCTGTTATCTATGCTTACAGGATTAAAGTTATACAAAGTTTTGGTATGGGGTCATGAATTTGGTTCAAATGAACATATTGGAAGCGTATGCGATCCCACAATATTCAGTGATTGTTGTCGCGGTTGAAGTCGAGTCTAAAGTTACAAAATTATAAATATTAAACTCTTTTTGTTGTATAGCTACCTCTTAAGGTCAAGATATTAATTAAGCTAAAAAACCGATGTTTCTTGACTAAAATCGGCCAATTAGCTATTCCCGTTTGGAAATTATATATTACAACTACATATTCAGAAATGTTCATGTTCGCAGCTACTATTGTATGGCCATAGGCGCTATTTAAAATTTATCAAAATTTACCAGGAGCATCGGTAAATTTTCATATTCAATTTTTCTTGAAAGCAGAAGTGTTTTAGGGGCTAAATTTTCTAGTGCTTATAGTACCTCCAAAGGGGCATCCAAATACATAAAAATTGTAAAGAATCACTATTCACCCAATTTTCAAAATTTCCCAAAACTTTGTTTTACCTTTAAGAAGTGTATCTATGTACTGAACAAGGGGCAAGGTATATATTATTGATTGATTCATCATCTTAACAATGTCAAGTTTCAAACATGATTCATGTATACCCATGGCAACTTAAAATACAAACATGGTTTTAACAATGAGATGTGCATGCTGTTGCCTTGGTGCTTTGTCCATGCTTAGTGGACTAAGAAGTGAAATGTCAATCAAATCAAGATTTGTTTTTATCTCATAACATCACTTTCCATTCCAGTGTATGTACTCAACAAGGGGCAAGGCATGGGCGTAAATCCTTACGTAATACCTATTGTTCAGGGGGGATGAATGAATAGATCATCCCCCCCCCCTGATCAATAGGTATTACGTAAGGATTAATGCCCATGGGGCAAGGTATATATTTTTAATGTTCAAAATGTAAAGCTTTGAACTGAATGTTGAGTCATTATACAATACTACATTCGTTTGTGTGTTAGTGTGCTTAAAGGACCCATGGCATCAAAATACAAGTGTATTCCTGTTGGCGTGCAGTCCTGCATACATGTCATATGTAAACTTCTGAATTTGTTTCATAGATTTTTAAATTTCTTTTTTCAATATTTGTTTTTCGAATTTGCTAAGCTCCACCTGAAAAACCTCCAGATCTCATTCCCCTTGTGACATTATCTGTCAGTCATCAATGAGCTAACTTGAGAAAGTGGCATGTAACTTTGCCAAAGTTGACCACCTGTTACAAATCTACTGGCATTAATTAAATATTGCAATGATATATTAAAAAAGTGAATGGTTGTTGTTTGATTCCAGATTATGCTCAGCTGAATCCTGCACTATTTGCCAAGTACATCCCTAACATCCTACCTCCGACAAGGTTAGAAGATATCCCTGTCTATATCCAGGAAACTCAAAGACTACAACAAGAACTCACTGGGTGCCAAGAATTTAACAGGTATGCCTGTTTGATTGTCATATTAGTAGTGGCAGAGCCATGATTTCGAAATAGGAGGCTAGTGTCTCTAGCATGAAAACCCTTCGGCATTCATGCTTGTATAAGTTGATCTAAATGCTTGGGTGCAAGCACCTCTCACAATCTCCTCCGGATCCATCGCTGTCAATATTAATGTTGACACCATGAAGGGTGTTTTCAGATTCTATGATACTGAGGAAGATAATGTTAGTGTATTAAAGGGACAGTCAAAGTCTTGTTTAGGACCTCAAATGCCTTCAAATTGCATGGTTATTGCTCTCATTCTTAATTATGACATTTCTAGTGCACTTTCAGGACCTAAAATTGTTATGAAGGTAATTTTAGACCTCAAAGTGGATATTTCAACCTTCTCTGTACCGATTTTGATCAAACAAATATGATTATGTCATTTAAATTTGACACTCAGTTTTTCATTATCTCACACAAAAATTATTTGTTATAGCGCCCTCTTTACCAAAACTCAACTCTCCCTTTAAGCCTCAACTGGTAGATATATTTTTTCTGATAAAGCCATGATGCTAGTTCACATTTTGTCTATCCTTAGCCAGCAGCCTGTTTAGTAGCTTTGCATGCACCTTTCTGCTCAGTCAACTTTCAAACCTCTTTGCTCCATTATGATTTTAGTTCCACCTCAGCCTTAGAGGCCATAGCACCTGTCATAGACTAGTTTATTGTTAGCTATTGCATGGTACATGTAGGCATTATATAAGGTGCATAGAGGCATGTTTCTAAACAATGTAATGTAGCCAAGGTACGGTAGGTAAGTTTGCACCCATTTGCGTACCGTACATATCAGATGGGGTTAGGGTTAAATATAAAGTTGAGTTCTGGTCATGCGATTGCATTGTGAAAGAAATAGTGTGGAATCGATCAGAAAAGTTGATCATGTAGCTATAAGTATTGGTGTGTGCTGCAACGTTCTGGAATCATCAAAATGATAAGAACTTTGGCCCAGAACTTTGAACAAGTGGTCTACACAGAAAGATATATACATTGTAGGAATACACAAAATGTGGTCCTCATTTTTAAGCTGTTACATGTCATATTTAGAATATGAAGGCATTTGAAGAGGCATGCTTTTCAGGGAACATTTTTTCTCTGATGTTCTTCCACATTTGCATAATAATAATGGAAACTTTCTCAAATTATTTTTCACCTCTTCCCAGAAATAGGGTTGTGGCTTTATTTAGAAACATGCCCCTTTGACAGACAGATTAAATAATGCACATCTTACTTCATGGAAAGAATAGATAGATAACTATCATCTATTTTGTTTTTGTTTACCTTGCAGACTAGGTCACATTCGGAAACGTACAAATGAAGATGAGCTGATAAACAGATGACAGTACTAGATGCATCCATCTTAACTTATCGAGTAAGAAATAGCATGATAAACTGAACACAGAAACATGTAGGGACATGGAAAATTGATCAGGATGGGGTTTTATTCATTGGCTGTTGATTTTATGATTTATTAGAACTTTGAACATGGCATATTACAATTGTTTCTCGGTCCAGCTTTATGTTTGTGTATAAAAAGCAATGGATCCCTTATTTACTCACTAATTAATTTATAAAAAGATATACAAATCTGTTAGCGTAATAATTTATTTACTATGTTTTTAAAGAAAACAGGGCCCGTATAAAATATGTCATTGATTGCAGCATGATTTCAATTGTAATTCGGCACTATTAAGCTTGTAAGTTTGTGTTTGATTGGAGGACTTACAATCAATCCTGATCAATCACATCTGTTTGTAAGATGGGGTCCCACGAAATACAAAAGGGCAGATTTGTCTTCTTTTTTTAATGATGCACATGTTCAAATTTCTGCAACAATAATTCTCAGTCTCTTTTTGTTATTTCTACATTATGTATCTGTCTGAATCTATGTCCTATGTTATATTTTTTTAACCCAATACCTTCGGGAGCCAGGTGGCTAATGTATTCAAGCCTAAGGGAATGAAATAAGTTAGGAGCCACTGGGTCGAAGGGATTGGGTAACTTTGTCTCAGATTCTGAAAAGAAAATTCTAGTTTCAGCTCATGATTCAATGATAAATAAAAACCTTAACCCTTACTTTACTGCCCCCCCCCTCCCCCTCGGCATTTTCAGAGATGCAACCTCTTGGAATTTTGAATTGTTGTTTCATGACTTTTTTTCCCTCAAGTCTTACGCACATTTTGATACCATTTTCTTTGAAATGGTATATACCTGTAAGGTGTTCCATAATAATTAGTATGCGCATGTCATCAAAAATGTGCTATAATTGCATTTATTCATGTACAAGCAGAAATGTGAATACCGGTTAAGATGTATTTCTTCCTATGAATTGATATCAAATTGCTTTTATATGTTTCTCAAAGTAACTTGTTGTATTCCAGAACAAAAGAATACATTAGAAATAAAACCATAGATATAATAAGGAATAAAAAAAACGTAAAGTACAAAAGAAAATAAATATTTGAAAATTGCATCAAATTTGCATAATTTATCATCATTAATTACATCAAAATAACTATTTTGTATTAGAAAAGAAGTTTCATAAGAATAATGAGTTTCAATGAACTTTCAAAAATTGGAGTCTGACAATTTTTGTAATGATTCTAGTTCCCTGTATATTTCCAGTTTTGATATTCATAAATGGGTAATTTGCGTATTTATAATTTATGCAAATTAACCTATGCATTCTCAAATATCATAAAGATAATGTTACCTCATGAATTTTAGATGAAGGAAACATTTATTCAATACATTTTCAACATTCTCCACAAGTCTACAGACAAATATCACACCATATCACAGACACCAATGCATCTCAGATTTAACATTGTTAAACGATGCCTTTTATGACATCTTATCTCTACTCCTTTTACTCAACAGATTATATCAGCTTCTGTGAGGCTCTACAATGTATGTGTGAGATTTAGTTTTTTACGTTGCAAGTCTGATGAAATCTGGGGTTTGGAAGAAACTCGCACTATTCTGTTCAACTTGCCACCTACTCGATGTCCATGTGTATGTTAGAGAAGTTTACAGAGATGACTTGTGTCGCAATAATGTCATAGGAAATTACAGTAGCTTTGTATTTGAGGTTTACACATATTTATATTTGTTCTAACCTCTTCTGAGTGCTCGTGGTTTTAAATGAGACAATCCGTACACCTCACTGATGAGATTCATCTAATGAGAAATTACTAAACAATTCAATCAATGAAGGTCATATGTAATATGAGCATTCACTAGCATTAAAGGCTTCGTCTGACTGTTGTGTGTGCTCACTGTGCTTGAAGGTCGCTAGCATAATATCAACTTCTCACCATACCTGGTGCTGTTACAGTACAGTGGTTTGAAAGAAATGATTCATTTGTCAAAGATTTGCGTAATAGGCCCATGTCTCTTTTTTTGGTTTCATTTTACTGCTGATTTTGCTATTGCTTCTGTTTTTATTTCACTCGCTGGTTCTTGTTAGTGCTACATATTCACTTTTGACTTTGGTGATGCAATCATGCATAGATCTATTATTTTTACCTTGGTGATGCAATCATGCATAGATCTATTATTTTTACCTTGGTGATGCAATCATGCATAGATCTTTTATTTTGACCTTGTGTTATTTATTTATTTATTTGACATGTCAACAATTAAGTTGCACTCTTTTTATTATGTCATTCCTCTACATCTGTTAAATTAATAGAATTCATGGCCTAAATTTTTTGGTATATACCTAGATTAATCATTTTGTGTTTATTCTTAATTCTGGTCCCCTTCCCCCTTGCAAACTTTAGATTGCATATTGCATCATAATTGTTAGTTAGAACCTGCTAAGTCAATTTATTGCACAAGTAAATTTATTGCCCTCTGGTCCTTTGGTAGGCCCTCTTGTACAAAAAGTTGTCTGTTAATGCAACTATAAAAAATCAACACATGTCACAAACATGTGATTCTGAACGGTTGGAAATCAAGTAGCGATTAGTTGTGATTAATTCTTACTTTGTACTATTTATTGAGTAAATTTATTAGGAGCTACTTATCCTACGAGAAGATAGACATGTATTTGAATATGTTGTGTAATTTATTGTGTGGATATTATTTTCTGTGTGAGGATTTTAGTGCTTTGTTTGTGTTAAACTCAGGATTCATTAAGTTTTTTTTCTTTCTTTTTCTCTGTGTGAATTGTATATTAAGAATATGGATCAGTATTAATTCAAAAAAATGCTAAAATGCTTCCTTGAGTTAAATGTTTCAGTCATTTGGAAGATGTAAAGTCTTGAGTTATCCTTTGAAGCAGGACTTTATTTTTAGTCTTGAAAGAGTTATGACAATAATTCAAAGTTAGATTTAAATTTGTTCTTTTTAGGTAGCTCAGCGAAATGTAGTGGGTAGTGGCACAAAAGACGTGTCCGGAACGCAAACTACAAAAGCATTTTATCACACATTGGTAGTACCCCATTGTTAGAATATGGAGCTGGTAAATGCATATACCATCTTGATGAGGCTTAAGATTAGCTGAAATTAAATTCAGATACAAGGTATGTCAAAAATAACTTTTTAATTAACAAACATCACTATCTGTTATGCATTTGTGTTCTAGACACATATTTTCATGCCATTACATCATGGTAAAATACTGTGGGAGTTTAAGTACAAAAAAGGCAAAATTTACAAATGAAAATCCACATGTATTACATAAAGAAAGAAAGTCAGCTTCTACTGAATAGGAGGATGATGAGACTACATGATCTAGATGTAGATACTTTTTATATATATTTTACTTTATATTGAGGAGTCACATCACCATGATCAACTTTTATTTTCCCCAAGTACAATATTAGATATCATAGCTCTAGTGAAGAGGGTAAACATTTCCTATCATAGTTAAAATCTCTTCATTCCCTTATCACAATAGTACATGAGATTTTGTAGCTTTAAAATAATTATACACGTACAGGTAATATTACCAAGAGTCCCTTTTTAGAAAAAACGGAGACACAAACATCAGATTTGTGTGGTAACTTCTAAATGGCATTTGAATTCTTTCCATGTAGAAGAAGTACATGCTCCTCGCACTAGACTATAAATGTTGGATGATATTGTAAATAAATAATGTGTTGTTGAAATTAAAAGAGTGACTGTAATACCCTGGTCATATCATCGAGACCGATGCCAAACCGATGACAGACCCCCCCCCCCCC
>BEXV01000820.1:159355-219377 GCA_003118195.1 Hemicentrotus pulcherrimus | reverse complement strand
GGGGGGGGGGGGGAAGATGGATTTGATTTAGTTGCAACTTTCCTGGTTAGATGAACAAAGTCGTTAATTGATAACAGATTATATCAACAATAGATGACCAATGGTCTAAACAAGCTTGAAGGGCGTGTACTTATGAATGAATGAATAGAATGTTTGTTTTCTTGCACACCCAATACTGTCCCTTTGTGAGTGAACAGAGTAATTATTAAAACAAGATGAGAATTCAATTTTAGCACAGGGGCTTGAGACCACAAGCTAGAAGGGTCTTATCATGCCAATGGGCCTTCTAATGTTACACATAAACAAAATTAGTGTGATAGTTCCCCCCTTTCTCTGCCTGAATTGACTGATTAACATACACTACCAGCATATGACTTGTGGTGAAAAGAATCTATGGGAGATCCTAACACATCACATATCCGCACCTTTAACCAAACAAACCACACTAAAATCTGTCTGTACAAACCTGTAGTGTGTAGACTCTGGTTAATCCAAATGCTTTCTCCATGCCATCTTGTAAGTAGGGGTCATAGAAAAGTAGGTTGAATCCAAAGGCTTTTGCTCTCATAGCTACTGCTGTACCAACACGACCTGATGCAGGATTTGATTTTAAAGAATAAAACAAAGAAGATAAGGAAGAATAGATTAAATATCGCATCCTTTAAGCTTCATGGGAGGAGTTTCCTAAATTAATTGAAACATTTTGATGTAACTCCCAGTAGATCATGCAGCCAAGTTTGCATACATAAGCTTACAACAATTTGTTTTCCTTTGGAATAAACTACTCTCATACAAGCCATACAATTTACATGTGTGTACAGATTATATTTCAATCTTTATTATCATAACAATATAAGGTAGGACATCCGTTTCCCAAAGATAATGTGGTTAGAGCATGGGTTGCAATGAGATTTTAGCTCAGGTCTAGGATAAGGGTTATGGACAGTGTTGGGTTCTGAGTAGAAATACAAATTTGACTTGTGGTAGAAATAAAAACCTGATTGCTACAAAGATCTGCTTCACCCAGGTGAGGTAAATGAGTGTATTTGGCAGGATTTTTCCTTGAAATGTACTGTGCATTGGTAACCGCTACCGGGGCTAAAGCTAGGGATAATATCCCAAAGCACTTAGGAAGCGCATAGGGACGTTATATCATGATGTGATATGCACTTTACAAGAAATGGATATTGTTAATATTATAAGTGTCGTACCTTGTCTCTTATTAACTCACAGATTTTGAATGTTAAGTTTTTGGTGATTCATGAAAGGTTGCATGACACATGCTCCAGTGACAATGCTCCGCAATCAGTATCCTACATTAACCAAGATCCTAACTTTAACCCTAGAAGGCTAGAATAGAAACCATACCTAGCCCTTACACTTACCCTAACCCTACCTTAAAACCCCATCCCAACTCTAACCTAAACACTATCATTTTGATGAAGTCCATAATTCCATCACACCATGTTGGATGATCTCATGAAGTGACCTTACCCATTCCTATAATGCCGAGAGTCTCATTGCGAATTCTTGTTGCTCCTGCACCTGCTTCCCTGATCTGTTCAGCACCGGAAAGCTTCTTGCCCTGTTTAACCATCTCAGCCATCCAATGAGTTCGTCTGTACAGATTCAAGATCATACACAGTGTCGAGTCTGCGGCCTCCTCTACACCATACCCAGGTACATTACACACTGCTACACCTGTATCATAGAGAAAGATAAATTTCATACAGTGTCGAGTCTGCGGCCTCCTCTACACCATACCCAGGTACATTAACACACTGCTACACCTGTATCATAGAGAAAGATAAATTTCATACAGTGTCGAGTCTGCGGCCTCCTCTACACCATACCCAGGTACATTACACACTGCTACACCTGAATCATAGAGAAAGATAAACTTTACACTGCACGGCTGAATTTTACAACTTTATAAACCTTACAGATTTAGAGAAATGTTACCCTAGGACATTTAAGTTTAAATCCCCACTGTACTACTTATAGCTACGTGCGGCCTCTATATAGCAAACAATACCTAATTGGTGACCATTGGTTCCCAATGATCCCCTTTTTAAAAATGTTAATTGAGGGCTGATGTGATGTGATAACCACCTGTCCAGTGACCATGCAGGGAGGTCTAATTCCTCCTGGCCAAACTAGTGCAGAGGGGCTTAAATTTACCCAGAAAAACTGTACATTGCTGCTACTGTATGGCACTGATAGAGAGATATTAGTCTTTATAATTTGTGGGCTTTCTTGACTGAATTTAAAAACTGGCCAATTAGAGGTCATAACTCTAGTACCTAAACAGTCAACTGAGTAATGTTGAGGCATATAAATTGATTGCTTTCTGTTCATTTTAGATTGGTCAAAACATCATTACAAAATTTCAATTGCGTATTAAAAGATATTTTGCTTTGAATAAATTTTTAAGGGTGCTGCTAGGTTTATTAAAAACTTACCCATTTCTCCGGCAGCTTTGATGTCCACATTGTCAAATCCAGAGCCGATTCTGACGATGATACGGAGAGCTTTAAACTTCTCAAGATCTTCTCTTGTCAATGTGATCGTGTGATAGAGTAGGGCTCCTACTGCTTCATTTAGCACCTATCAAAATAAACAAAGAAAACATCAATGTTAATGTAGAAGTACCTCAACATTCTAACATTCTAGCTCTTTTGACAAATTAAACAGAACAAATTTGCATCAAATTATCTATGGACCACTTGCAGACTTATATGAGTAAGTATCATCCTTGGATCCCTCATAATTTTACCACTGTGTACATTGCCTTTCTAAGATATTAATGACGAAATAACTTCCACATACTTCCATGTTGTGTTCTGGATGTCAGTTAATTCACAATCATGAGTTACATAGTAACAATGCAAAATAAACTTATTTCACATTTCACTTTCTACCAATTTTCCATAAATGGGGTGGGATATTTATTTTCTGTTCATTGGCAAAAAAAAATGTCTACATAAAATTTGATTTACACTATCAAGACTAGCAACCAAACATCTGCCATAAAGTCTTAGAAAAATAAGATCATAAAAAAAGTTCAAATTTGATATGGTTAAAGCTAAACTTTAGTACTGGTAATGCGATTGCATTGTGAAAGAAAAGGTGTGGAAAGGATCAGAAACAGTTGATCATGTAGCATGTAAGTATTGGTGTGCTCTGCAAGGGTCTGGAGTCATCAAAATCATAACAAATTTGACCGAGTCTTGGTAAAGCAACAAGCACTGTACACAGAAAGCTATATATGGGACAACAACCATGGTGTCAGGGTTGGTACTACTTGATTTCCTTGTCTTTCTATGCTCATTACTCAGCCAGTATACATTTTCTTCCAAAATTGTTTGGCACATGTTATTTATTTGTAATCTTGAACATTCAGTGTAAGTTTCGTTTGATTCTGTGAAAATTAATTTTCTTTTTTTACCAGTACTGGAGTTTCTCTTTAAAAGGGAAGAACATATACTGATGCATCTACACTGTAATACTCACTCAAGAACAAATAATACCACTACATATATGAGTCAGTATTGGAATAGACAATTCCAATAAGGATTCAATCATAGAATTACTTCCTATGGTATTCCATATTCTTGAGTTGAATGATTGGAGACTGTTTAAAAAAGGAAGTGGTTAAGACGAGTGAACAAAGCCAGGAATCATAGGACCAGTTTTCTATCATCACCACAAACCAACAAAGCAATGCAAATTAGGCTGTTGTGTCATTTGTCAAAATGTCTACTTCCAACTGTGCAAAGGGCTAAACATATCATGTGATAATCAAACATTTCCTTTGCTACTACATACAGGTTTAAATTCAGACAGAACATAAGCTTTAATCAATCATGCACTTTCATCTAGGGGAGGGGATAGATCTAATAAAACAGCATTCATTATTTATGATACTGCTGTTTTTGTGATGTTTATGAACTAAACATGGAATACAAACTGCGATATACATAATCATTATGAAGTGCGTATTTATGCAGGATAACTTTAATCAGAAAATTGTCTCTAAATATAGATATTAACCGTCTAAATATCTATTTCTTCATGTCAAAAACACTTTGACAAAGGTAGTTCAAATAGGTACATGACTTGGGTATAAGCATAGTCTACAGCCCAAATAATTCAGACCCTTGATTACATTCCAGATGATTTGTATTGGTCTATTACCTACCCTGAACCCATACAATTGGCCCCTATGATGAATGATAGGAAACATTGCTAAAAGCCAAGACTTCCCTGGACATACATCACTTCTTCACACCTAGCTATCATGAGGTCATTTAGAGGTCATTTAGAGGTCATTTAGAAGACTCTCAAATCTTCTTGTCATCGTTACTCATTGAATATTTGATGCGAGAGCATGCCCACATTTTAGAAAATATTCTAACAATCTTTCACTGATAAGGATCATTTTCAAATGTGAATTTCTAAAAGGCCATTTCCACATGTGAATTTCTCAACGACAATTTTCATTCAAAAGTTAAGCTGCTATACATATCACCCACTATAAGAGAGCACAAATTTACAATATCACATCAGCTTTGTCCCTCTAAGCAACTTTCAAGCAGGCCATTAATAAACACTTTGAATAAGAACATAGTGATGCTACGTGTGAATACCAGGGGTATCTCTTACAGCGTGTTTCCACAGAAAACATTGACACGGTATTACCCGTGTACATGTAATACCGTGTCAGTTTTCCTGTGGAAACACAAGTGTGTCGACCGAGATACGGATTTATCAGATCCACCTCTGGGAGGTGGATCTTGCCGTTTCGATCCGGGGTCGTTCCGTGTAAAATCGCTGTGGAAACACACAGCGAAAAACCGTGTCTAGCGGATCATCAGAGCGCGCTAAGCCCCAATCACCACTGCAGCGTAATTGGTTGAAAAATACTTTGAAATATGGGTATACAAAAATATGTTAATATACATGCTTTACATAACAATGAAAAATGTATGTCACAATAGAATAGCGTGGAATCCTGTATAGATCTGGATCCACGATCGAGGTCAAAGGTTGAATCTTGACTTCCAATTGACACGGTATTTCCCTATGACTTAAAACACGTAATCGGGGGGTAATCGAAATGCTGCGTTCTGTGGAAACAGATTGGTTTAATACCGTGTCACCGTGATATTCTGGAAAAGATAATCTGTGTTCCACTTTTTTTCTGTGGAAACATGCTGTTAGAGGTCGGTGCCCATGCTCTAGAGTGACTCACTCCCTCCTAGCATTGTCCCCTAGCATTGTGGTCACTCTGTAGCTTGTCCCATCACAACATCATCATAGTCTACACGAACAGACCTAGGTGTAGACACACAGAACCTTGCCTATTAATACACAGTTAACCTTCATCTTCATCAGATAACATGAGAGAACAAAGCCAAGAGAGTGAGAATGCTTTGATGATGAAAGACAGCTGACTAGTAAGATGAAAGCACTCACACTTCTTAGAGCTGACTAGTAAGATGAAAGCACTCACACTTCTTAGAGGCTTCATAGGGGTGTGTTTCTTTCTAAAACCAACTCTAAGTCTTCATAATGGCATCTTCTACACTCCTCTATATACAGTATACTGATTTATCCGTTATCCATAAAATCACCAAAAACATACAGTACTAACAAAAAACACTCATAATTGCAGTACATGTACGTCTTACTCATGAATGTATAATACTAAATCTATTTCAACATATAAAACAAAAAATAGAATCTGACACTTTAATTGTTAGTAAGTGCTTAGAAAAAGCTTCACTGAATGCATCTATATAAAGCTCTCTTCTCTAGTAGTCAATGCTCTTGTAAATAGAACTTCAATATGAGTAACCTAGAGCTTAATAAGCAGAAATCATATCACAGTAAACTGCATATACACAAAAATAAACTTGATGATCAGACTGTTTGATGTTCATGGCCAAACAATGCTCTAGACAAGTTGACTTGAATCATATCTTTACAAGGTTGGAAAGATGTATGAGACTACTTGATAAGAATTCATTCAAAATCTACCATTACAAGGGTGATTCGAAAGAACTAGTACTGTACCCCTCTTATCCCAGGCTACTCTACAAGCCATGATAACGAGGGGTCTTGGCCAGTGCTGCCAGGGGTCCTAACAAGGGGTCCCTCCTGCCTGACACAGGATGGTGGAGATGACCCAAATCAAGTCTTCCGGAAGGGGGACTGGTAAACCTCTTTTTCTCTTGTAAGAATGAGTCATCATTGGCCAAGGTTTCTACCTGGACTGGTTGGTAATGCTGTGGTAGTAAGGTGTATAAGGCCTGACGTACAGATATAACACAAGCAACAAGCCAATGCTAAACTACATGTACATGATCCAGTACAAGTTCACTTGGTTGGTAATTTCGTAATAATAGGCAATGACAAAAAGTAAATAATGTAATGACAGAAGCAGTCAATTTTTTTTTTTGAAATTAAGGGAAGAAGTGGAAATGTAGAATAAAATGAAACCAGAAGCGAAAAGGAGAAAATTGTAAAGCGAACATAAAAGAACAGTACAGAAAGAAAGCATGTGGCTTCATAGTGTAATTCAACAATGCATAGTAGAAAACTTGGGCAGGGTTGTTTGGTTACCTACTGAGGCAATACTACCATTTCCCCCAAAGAATTACTTGGCAGCGACAGGAAAGAGACCCCCCACATCTCAGAGTAAAGAGGTTAAAGAGTGGACATGGTTATTATCAAATTAGCAGTTGGCATTGTGACTTCCATCACAAAGACAAAGATCCATCCATACATACCACATGTTATCTCATCAACCACTGAATCATCATTAAAGGCAACTAACTCAAAACCAGACAATTCAATTTAGTGTTAGCATCAAGGGGGTTGGGGTGGTCTCTATGGACAGGTATTACAGGTTCCTTTGTATAATACAAAGTTTAATACATGTTTCAATGGCAAAGATTACTCATTGCTTAACACAGAAAAGGTCTGAATTTGTAAGGTATCTAACAAGGATGGTCTTTACTCTTTAACACTCTGGGTTTTTTCATAGCACTCCTGAACTTCAGACTTTTGAACATCACAATACTTCAGTTGATTTGTAAACTAAAATAGACTTACTACACAGTCTTCAATGTTTCATTCATATCAATAGATAGCATTTACATTTGGTTAATTATTAGATCTACATTTGCTTCAATTATCATAGCAAGCATTAATAAGGTATGTGTATACCCATACCTTTAATTTCAAAAAGTAAGGGAGAAAGTAGAAAAAGGGAGTATACAAGTTTGCTGGTGGAAAGAAAATTAGCATGGGCTGTCTTCCAAACTCTCTGGGGTTCATGAGGGATGGGTTGGTTCACACTAATCCCAGGTCAAAGGATACCATGCAGTCATTCATAATGAAACTAAAATTACATCATGAATGTGGGGAATCATGGTGTACTGTATGAAATGGTTACAAGCCAAATATGGATTATGGATAAGTTATAGGGATTCCACAGTAAAAACCTGTCAGTTCTCATTATCATAATTACTGAAAATTAAGATATACGGTAATTGCCAAGGGACCTCACCTAACATTGGAATGTAATTCTAGTCAATATCATAAAAATATAACTTTCCATTTTCATTGAAATAATCATCTGAATAACAGAATAAAACATATACAGGGCTTTGATAATATGTTTGGACTGTTTAAGTGAACCATTAAAAAGCAGACTTAATCACTGTTTTGAATTAATTAAATTCTAATGCATTATAAATTGAGTAGACTCATATAATAATCATATGTACCAAACCCATCATATAACTACATGTACAGAAAACTCTAGAATAACCGACACAAAGTACATAATTACAAGGAAACACTACAGAATGACAGATAACAATAAAATGCAATTACAAGCAAAACTAAGAAGAATCTCTTAAGTTTTCAATCAAAAGGTTGCAGACTGGTACAACAAAAGACAAGGGAATGCCTTCCATGACAAAAAGACACTCTTCAAGGTACATTAAGATATAAAGTATGTCTGAGTGAGTGCCTTTGATATCTTCATTGGATTTGATTCCATGACAAACAATGTATAGCCAGAGAGAGCTTCCAAAGACCCAAATTGCACTTGTCGTGTCACGTCCTGTAGAGATAGAACTTAAATCTCTGGGAGGCCAATTTAAGTCAAGATGAGAACAAAGGGAAGAAAGAAGGGGGTCATACGCCAATCGACGGGCGACAGGGATCATTGGTATGACCTTGATGTTACTAAGATGACACAAATGCTGCCAATTCTTGCCTTCCTTCCTTCGCCCTCGCACATGTAACCACCAATCCTGTTTCTTCTGAATCTATGTCTGGTCCCTCATAACAGGAAACTCAAAATTACCAGCTGTCTCTCCCAAACACTCTCTTATTTGTTTGCACACTACCTCTCATCCCTCCTAAATAATGCTGTTTTCACTCTGGAATAACAATAACAACAATACAAGAGTTTCTAATCTGAGACAGTTGTCTATTAATCAATCTATATTAATCTATAAATTAACTATTCAACAACATAAAATGATCAGATACTGCACAGAACTACAGATATCCTGTTCCACCCCCTTTTCTCTTTTTCTTGAGAGAGGGCAGGAAGGTTGTGATTGCAAGCTAGAAATAGGACATGGTAGACGATCCCCTTGGGGGAGCTAGATCGAGAGAGTGAGAGAGTGAGAGCACCAAGCCCAGCCGTCCTGTTTTTGGCATGGATCCTGCAGGACACTGCCTGCCTGGTGAGGTCCGGAAGCTAAGCTTGGGGTTCGTCAAGAGAGGGGAAAATCAGTCCAAATATAATGGAGGAACACAATAGCAGTGGGTACATCACTTGGCATGTGATTTTAAGCACACAAGTTTTGTGATGATAAAGGGACATTGAATTGCAGGCACTTTGTCTCAGGGTTTCGGCAGGCACTCTATCAAAATGTTAACTGATTAAACTTTTACTGGAACAGAGTAATTCATTGTTGTTCATTTCATCCCTACGTGCTCATTCAAACAAAATTGCCTCATCCAAAATATACAAGATTTCATGTCTTTGCACTATCAAAGGTTTGCCTGAAGGCCAATCTTTTCAATCTGAGAACTACATCAGATCCTTTCTACCAAGAATGGTTCAAAGATGCAACCATCAAGGCTATTACAATGTTATATATTTAGAGCTAGAAGGTGTTAACTCATACTTCTACAAACATCCTTCTGGCTCTCAGCAGATGATGTACGGTTTATCATCATACAAACAGTGTGATGATGTGTGGGAGGTAGTGAGTATGTCTCTGATTAAGGGGACAGTATCTTCATGAAATACAGATGCTTGGGTGGCAGCCTAGACCACATATCATGATCGTGTCAGCGAGAACTAGAAGGGTATTAGAATCAATTTGTAACGATATGAGCTTATGCCTTTCTGGCTCTCAGAAAAAAACAATCTAATCCAGAAAAAAGAAAATAATAATCTCTACATTGAACATCTAGATGAAAAAGTCTCTTCCTTCGTAGCTTGTACTGTATGCATAAGAATTAAGGTTATGGTACATTTCTTTGAGTCGACAGAAAAAATGTTTTAATACCCTTATCATCAAGTCTTGGACATTATTTCAAATCTCGTCCAGATTCTTTTTCTTTCTTTCCTTCGTGAATCAATTAGTTCAGTCATGTTCTGAACAAGAATGTGAGGCCTGTACAATCCAATGTTAGAAGCATTACACCAAGGGAAATGTTAAACATTATAAACAATACGCTATAATCCAATTAAAGTCTTGCCAATATATGGACCAGTAAGTAAGCACAATATGATTCATTAGTTAATTAAATTCTGCGAGTTATTTCTGGATCTTTACTTTCTTAAATCGCATCATCTGGAATCAATACACAGATATAGAATCTGAATAATGATTTGATCCCTGATAAATATAATCCCCTCCTTATCAACAGGAAATTTCATGTTGCCTTTAACATAGACCACAGTTCTTTATAAAGTATAATTTACATACAGAGTAGTATTAAAGGCAGTAATTATTCTGTGTACCGTATTTGCCGGTGATAACGCCGCACCCTTGTATAGGCCGCACCCCCCATTTTGACCTTTTAAAAAAAAAAAAAAAATTTTTTGGACGAAGTCAGGATCGAACCCGGACCCACCAGGCAGATTGGGGATTGAAGCCGGCGCCTTAGACCGCGCGACTATCATGCACCGATGCCTATGCACGCAGTTCTTTAGTGATGTATACATTCAAATGGATTGAAAACGGCGACTTCGCGTGCTGGATGCGTTAAACGGCCCCTTATTTTACTTTTGCAATGCATTGGCACGAACTTTGATCAAGATCTATCGGCAGATGTTGTTTTTGGAAGATTATATGCTTCTTCATGTCAACAATGCAAGGTAAAATTGTCGGTAAGATGTGTGGAAATGTCCTGTTCCATAGTGGTATGGTTATTGTTCCATTCGTAGTCCCATATGTGCAAATTTGTGCTGGTTTTGGCTTGATTTTTTTTTTTTACTCTGTTGCCGTATATACGACGCACCCCGACTTTTTGATTTTTTCTCTCCCAAAAATACTGCAGCGTTTACACCGGCAAATACGGTATACATGTGCTTCATCTTCCTTTGTTCCCTACCTTTTCTTGATAGAACATACAGAATTGAGATACCAATTGGAAAATGCGAGGCTGTAGCTGCCCATGAACATTGCCAGGAAAACTTGAAAGAATAACATGAAAAGGAAAGAGGTCTTGTGGTTTTGGCAGAATGAGAGAGGGAGGGAGGGAGGGAGGGTGTGGAATGAACTGATTCTCACTCGGTGGCCTTGGACATTATGCTCCCAGGAAATGATACAACAGGAAACGCATGGATTGTGCCTTGGACCGTTGGCTTGGACAAAGATACAAGTCAGATGGTGCTCATATCAGGAAATCTCATGTCTCTTTCAAACCCCAGCCATAAATCACCAAACTGACACTCTTCCCACTTATTGAGATTTTGTAAATAAGAATCCCTGTGAAAGGGGGATTTTAAGAAGAAGAAAAAAAAACTGTTGGGGGTTTTGTCTACGATTGGACTAATCTGGCACAGTTTGGCATGAGTCGGGCATGAATCGGGTCCCACACATTTAGCTAGCATCAGTCTCATTGGGTTGACTGAGGAAGAAATAAGATACCCAAGATCCTAAGATGTCCAAATAACATTATCATACAGGATACAGGATCTCCTCACTCAAGCGAAGGACAATACAAACTATGGGTATATCTTTTTCAATAGCATTACAGAGGTAGACGCGGGGGCTTTGTCTTTTTTTAGACAAGTTGAGCGAAGCATTATGCTTTGCTTTAAAATCTGCACTTTCAGTCAAAACAGACTGACTCACATCCATAACAAAATAATAATATTACTAAGATACCCCTTTTCTTCCCCTTATATTTTCAATCTACATTAATTGGCCAGCACTCAAATATTTCCCCCATTTTGAAGCGTCTCTCTCAACCCACATGTGCATTTCCTCCTGCTTCTGGCAAGAATATGAGTGAACCTGGGTAGGGGTTCTGAGTCACACATTATATACATGTATCATTTAAACCTATGTCTATGAATAGGTAGGTCTTAATCTAACACTCTGATATGCAGCCAGAACCTATAAATACTTTGGAAATGTGTAATGAATTCAGGCATATTTAGGGTATACTTCCTACAATTGGAAAGACCTTTTTTACAAGTCCTTTTTCAAAATCTTGTGGCACATATTGGTACAGTTATGAGAAGCAATTGCCTTACGCGTGTTGCACTGATGTGACAAGAAAAATGTGTTCATTCATCAGCTGGTCTAAAAAAACAATGTTCTCTGTATGTTTCTATATATCACAGACGGCTTCAATCTACTCAAGGTCAGTCTAATCAGGGTTAGTGCACATTCAACAGCTTAAGAGAAATCACGCCAACATAAATGTTGGTCCAGAAAAGCAGTACTGGTATATATCCTGTCATGTTTCTCTGGACAGGGGTTACGGAAGGTCATTATTAGCTGATAATCGGAGGGAAACTCCTCCTGAATATATCAAAGCGATCCTTGCTTTGCCATCCTCTGATACCAACAGCTATAACAAATATAAACTGTACAAACCATGTATTTCAAGACGACAAGCGACACCATACAGCAGTCTCATTTAAAAACACAGCAGGTGATTGGTGTACCCTAAGAACAGGATCCAGACTAGCTAATCCAGATCAAGACTAATATCTAGAGACTAGCTAATCCAGATCAAGACCAATATCTAGAGACTAGCTAATCCAGATCAAGACCAATATCTAGAGACGAAGATGATCCAGTTCGGACATCCCTAAGAACAGGATCCAGACTAGCTAATCCAGATCAAGACCAATATCTAGAGACGAAGATGATCCAGTTCAGACATCCCTAAGAACAGGATCCAGACTAGCTAATCCAGATCAAGACCAATATCTAGAGACGAAGATGATCCAGTTCAGACATGACAGTTATTGTTGTCTCTTCCAAACCCATCAGTTGATGTAGCTTGTTTGTTTGTTTTATTTATTTATCCACGGTTAAAAACACATGCTATCAGCCACAAGGCTGTTTTTCAGCACGTCTGTATACCCTGCCTTATACCCCAGTCACATTGCTTGATCAACCCAAAATGGACTGATAATTGATGAGATATTAGGGACTTTTAAATATGCACGTCAACAAAGTGGACTGCTACGTGTGACGTCCTGCCAGTGTCTTAAAAGGACATCACACGTAGCAGTACACTTTGTCGACGTGCAAATCTATAAGTCCCTATTAACTAACCAGGATAACATAATTTTCATTCAGATGTCAGTCAGGGCAGCGTTTCAGGAAACCGTCATAAGTACAAGTTCACCGATATCCCCTTCAAACACGCATTTCAATGGAATATTGATGAACTAGTAGTTATGAAGGTTTCATGAAACATTGCCCTGGTGATGGTCTCGTTGATTTGCCTCAAGTACTGTCAACCAGGCTATTTCAACTGCCCAAGGGAAATTCAAAAAGTGGTCTTTGAAGACAGGTTCCTGGAGTTCATGTTTGAATGAGAAACCATTTTCAAGGGAAACAAAAAATGTGGTCTTTGTAGACAGGTGGTCACTAAAGCAGGTTTGACTGTATATCCAAACAAAGGATGCTAAACAATATCTTACCTTTTCATGTATCTCCGTGGTAGACTGTGCATCACAGAAAGCCACCGTGGCCACATCCTTGAGGATGGGCATCTCAACGCTACAATCCCGTCCATCTAACAGCGCCACCAACGGACGACCTTGCACAGGGGTGGCTGCAGGCATGGAGGCAGCGGTGGTAGCAGGGTGACGGATTCCTAGACAGGGAGATGACAGGGTGACAGAACAACAAGGAGAGCAGAGAGGGTTGGAAAGAGGGGTTGAGAAATCCATAAGATTTATCATGAGGGGAAAAAGAAATAGTGTAAATATGTTAAGAGAATACAATGAGATACTTGTAAACATTAATGTTTCCTAATATCCACAACATGTTAAGATTATATCACTTTTATATCATGTGGCTTGAAAATGAATCAGTCCTTCAATCTCAAATCCACTACAGCCTTATTATGAAAATGAAGCTGAATGAAATTAGTCTACTTCACATAAGAATGTAATCTATCAAATACATTTGATTGTATTTCTCTGAGTGAGCAGTTCATTCTTTTCTTTTCTCCTGAAGACCTTCAAGTCCAAAGAAATAACAGATATTATTTCTTATCTCATATAATCTTCTTTGATTCATCATCATCTCCTTTGAGAAGAGGAGAGATCTTCCACCCACCTTCAACGATCCTCTCTACGGACATTCTTTGGCGCTTGGCGGCCCGCTTCTGTTTATCCATAAGGCAACGCGAAGGCGAGCTATGATTACTGTTGCTGTTGTTTGTTGCGGCACTGATGTCAATATTGATAGGTTCGTCCACCTCTGGGTCAGGTACGGGGACGTCCCCCTCTTTCTTCTCTCCACCTGAGAAGTGACAGCTGCAGATACGCAGCTGAACACAGAGAGAAAGAGAAAGAGAAATAAATTATGATTGATCCTACAGGCATTTAAGATGAAGTCATAGAGAGAAAGTATTAGGTGAGAGATTGGAGATCAACAGAGGATCAACTGAGTTGAATTCATCTTGTACATCTCATTTATGACTAGAATTGAAGGAGGTGCTGAAATAGCATTCCATTATCAAACTTGAAAGTTTTTCACTCTAATAGATTATGTTCTCATTTGAAAAAATGTCAATATGGTGTTTAACAAAATACACACTTTGTTTTAATAGAATTTGTAACAATCCAAACAGATGACTGAAAACAGAAGACTCTAGAAATGCTTCTAAAATGATTTATGAATCGTATGAAAAAGGTATGATCACGTTATTGCTGATGAGAATAGTAAGAGAAATGAAAATTGTTGAAATGGAATTGAAAGAGAATCCTGAGACTAAAATAATGACTGGAATGATAACAAAGGATAACGGGATAGATCACAAGCAAGGCAAGCAAAGATAGAGATACAAGAAACCCTTCTGAACAGAATATATGCCAAGAAACATAGGATTAGTGTTTGGATTAGGATTAGCAAAGAAGTATTAATCAATGTTAATAGGTTATTATCATGGCAGGTTAGTTCAAATGCAATCATTCAAAAGTTCTAAAAAATTGTATTGTATATGTTTAAACTTGAGAGTTTAGATACATTCCTTTTGCAGGATGCATTATACTTACCATCCTAACAACAAAGATGGGGTTTTAAAATGTTAGCATCAATTTGAGACTAACTGAGATGATTGTTATGTTACCTGGGAGTAATTTCTTAACTAACTGAAATGAATCCATTTATATATATCATATATTAAACATATATGATGTTTGATGCACTACCTTTACCAACATGATCCTTATACAGTCTTCATTAAATGTTACTTCCTTGCTTACACCTTCACAGTTCACATACACGTACATGTATATGAGCTTTGATCTAACCATATCAAACTCCTTACAAATCATCTGTGATGAGCCAGAATGGCATTAACTCTGTAACCCTTCTGGCTTGGAGCATATACGATAGGACATACTGTAACAAACAGGTGCATATTGTGCCAATATTATGGATAGGTGCTTTCACTCAATAACAAACTGGTATACATTGATCAACTAGTGTTGGAGTGCACATAGGTTAGTAACTTGGGGAGGGGGTGGGGGTAACACCAGATATGTTTGCACTCTACATAAAAACTGAAATAAACTCTATATCAATCATTGCATTTATATAATATACATCCAGTGATTGCATACATTACACAAATTATTTACAAATAGGGAAATCAAGGCTTATGAAGGAACACACATTGACCCACACACACATGATGGTTCTAATCCTTACCTTATACAAATAAATATCTGTATTAGTAACCACTAAATATTTAATTATAATCAATAAATCAATTTTAAATACACTGGGAGAGAGAGACTTCATGTTCTCTGGAAGTTGCTTATTAACAAAAATATATCAATCACTGATGTCTATGTATGTACAACATAAGCTTTACTTACTGCTCCTTAACAGTGTACATGTACTGTACTAACACTTCATTCATTCAATTATCATATCTAATAATGTACAACTGAACCTTTGTCATTTGAAACACCCAATTGCATAATATCTATAACCAATATGACTAAGCTATTACCATTGTATAAACAAAATAGTACAAATAAAACATGACTTAATGAAGCCTAAACAGACATATTTCTAGTTAAGACCTCAAGGTTGATCTAAGCTTGATGCATCAAAAATAATACTCTCATAAAAGCAAGCTCACAAAAACCTCAAGTTCAACTTTTTTTAGGTGACAACATCATTCACACAACATCAATTCTGCTTGTCCTCATTTCATCGTCATGGTGATTAGAGAATGAATATTAAGTAAGTAACCTGTTTAGCTAGTGGGAACAAACCCCTGGATATGACAAGCTTGACATTTCCAATGAAAACTCTAAAGCCCTAACAGATCAAGCAAGTTTCTAATAAATGTTTCAGATCAACCTTGCTGATGAAATCCACAACAGTTTCTTATCAGGCTGAAAACTTTGCCCACTGATCGAACAATAATTTGTTAGGAAAGTTACAACTTGTGGTATTTGTAAAAGCTTCTGGGAAAACTTGGAAGGAGCATGGCAATGATTATACCACTAAACTGAGACATGGGAGCAAGTTAAGAAGATGGAAGTAATTCCATTTGTTCTTCATATTTTACCACATGTAAATCAAGACGGAGCAAAAGGGTAATAACAAGAGAAAACAAAGTAGAAAGTAAGAGAGAGAACAACCCCTAGATGCAGGTAACAGACAAATGACAAAACCACACTCACTGAAGATCTACCCAAGACGAAAACTAATTGCTGATTAAATTCTGGCATTATGACTGTTAATACTAAGCTAACTGACAGCCTAATTTGCCAGCGTGTTGAATTATTTCCCCCTCTCTCAAATGCCAATATTCAATATAGATCTTACAGCTGTTAATTGAGTACAGGCAATACGGAAATCACACTCACTAAGCATGCACAATTTCTTTTCTCTTCTTATCCAAACTCCTACAACAAGATACAAGTTGTCGCTTTTGATTACAGCATAGATCTCATTTTCAAGATGTTATCTCCATCGTTTTAACATCTTGCTTAATCATGCAACTATTACTTTCTCTCCACTTCTCTTCTTCCGTGGCAGAAATAAGGAAAGAGCTCAATTTCTCAGTTCAAGGATTATAGTCATTAATTTAAATTCCAATAAAATCTTTCCAGGGAAGGTGGGTGGGTGGGGTGTAAATGGGGTGTAAAAGCAGAGATACAATACTTTATATTAGCCCTCTTTTCCTGTGCAATATTGTGATTCATTTGGGTAGATTTACATTGATATTGTAGATATTCTTTTTTCTTCTGCAAAATTTATATAATCGATGTCCCTCTTTTCAAGTCTGGAAACCACATGCTTCTGTAAATTCAGTGGATTTTGTTTCTATCAATTTTAACCCAAGGAAACATTAAAGGTGATTGCTGTGGTGTAAACTTCTCTGGATACAATACCAGAGGGAAAGAGTTGATGTAGCAAACCTAATCCTAACATGGCTAGAAGAAAGAGATTGAAGCACACAGAGGCTGGTTTCACAAGCCTACACATGCCATCTTGCTGCTGTAATAACACTCTATGTCAGGAGAAACAGTAGCTAATATTGAAAGAGAACGACAGAGTGAAAACCAAGCAGTGACATTTCTACTCCAAACCTCAAAGCTCTCCGTGTCTAATCAACCAAGGGGCATTGGTTGGGGTTACATCAGTTTACTTCTCTTACAAAACAATAACAATTCTTTTCTCCTTTACATCTCATATCATTCACTGAAATGGCATGGTCCTAGGAAGGTAAAATCACTCCAAGGCTCTTCAGGATAGTGATGATCAAATTATCTGTTTGGAGTCAGGAGGGCATTAAAACATATACTTAAAAAGATGCATGAATGTCTATCTGGCTCTAAACACACACAATCATTTGAGAGTATATATGTCAAAATAATAAATATTTTAAAATGTTATACCGGTAAGTAACCATAGCTTGTGATTTTTAACCTGCCTTGAAAATGACATTAAGCTGCGAGAAATCCACTACAAAGAAAAGAAGACAGGACACCTCACAAAACAACGAAGCTCTACAGAAATAGACAATATTACTTACAGTACTAAGAAATCCTGTACTACAGAGAGATGAAGACAGATCCCGACAACCACTCTGTTATTCCCAGCAAAGAAGCCATACATAGATGTCACATACAATCTTAGTCAAACAATCATTTCTAATAATCAAAACGGAAGCAGAGAGAATTAATCCATAATACTTCCCATTGATCCAAGGCCAGATTCAACACAATCTCTCTCTACTTTCTACCCAACTCATGGAACCAAATTACCATAGAAACGGAATTCTCATTGAGTTGATTACTTTATTGCCTAATTGTAGTTGATTCCACTCTCTGTAATCTGATTAAGACCCCTACATGTCTTCATATGATACTCATGAAAGCTAGCAGCAACATTTTCTCTTCTCTCTTTCACTGCAAAATTTCATGAAAGAAATTGATTTTAAAGAGTCAGAAATTATGGGTGACCATGAAAATTATATAACAGCTCTCGAAAGTATGGGTCTATCCCAAATAAATTCCTTTATCCGTTTAATCCTTGCTGATTTCACATATCAAGAAACATATTTATTTTACACTTGAACTCCCTTCCACTGTAAATTAATTTGTTTACTAAGAAGTGTTTTTAAAATACATCAAATGACATCCATCTTGATTGTTCAAAAGCAATACATCATTATTCCATGTTAAGTTTATTGCAAACATTGATGCATTATAAATGTTTACTGAAGATATTTCCATATTTATTTCTATGACGTACATTATATGTCACTCATTCCCATTCTCTAATCAACAATCAATCACTACAATTATATAATCCGTATCTAGAATAACCTCTTTAAAAAAAAAAAAATATTTGTATCCCCTTTTCCTAACGATTCAATAATCTTCACCCCAGTTGATAAATGATGTCATTAAACATCCATTTCTTCTCGTGGCATGCCAGGACAGTGACCAGTAATTACAGAATTTATACAAATGCCTTTCAAAGTAATATCTACCAAAGGACTGCGTGATTAAAACAAAATCAAGCTCAATGAGAGAGCAAGATATCTTCATTTCAATAGTTGTCATAAGATCAGCTTCAATAAATCTTCCATTTACAGACTGTCAAAAAATTAAAGTTGACAAATCTAGAATGTCCAATTAGATTAATGACCATCATCACACCAAACTCGCATGTGTAAACTAAATCAAGGCTTTGAGTGTGATGGATAGAAAACAACAATTAAAGACTCTGCAAAAACATCTGTGATAGATGCTTACCAAATCAAATTAGAGGGTGGTGAATTTTCCACACACAAATTTATAACTCATTTCTAAAAATGAAAATAAAGGGACCAAACTACAATTTATAAACTACATAACAGTACCCGGTATTCAATTGATTCCTACAATGCTATAAATGTTCAGAATAATTTTTTTAACGGCATGCCACAAATGAAGACGGAAAGGTCAAGACTCACGATCAAAAGTGAAATTTCTATTTTGGGAGAAAGAAAGACCAAATAGACTAACAAATAGCCATAGCCAAATATATTAACAGAAAAATACTGATAATTTATAAGGAGAAAATATAAGAAAGATATCACAAGTTCATAATCTTGCATCAACCAAGTAAAGACATTAACGGCATCTCTAAGACAAATCATGACATGGATGGAGATTTCTTTTTTAAGATTAGAGAGAGAGAGAGAGAGAGAGAGAGAGAGAAAGAGAGGGGGAGGAGGAGGATATGAAGACAACTGGAAGCCAACAAAAGGATGAAGATATGAAGATGGGAATGTGATATTAGATGATATAGATTAGACAGAGAGAGACAGAGAGAGAGAGAGAGAGAGAGAGAAGCCCCTAGAGGAGCCCACCTCCCTACATCCTGCCATGTCGGAGGAGCGTAGGGTCCATGAAGGCAAGCAACACCACCAGCTTTGTACAGCTGCCATTTAATACTCCAAATGAATCACTAATGTCTTCAGAATTAAGATGAGTTTGGTTGGATACACTGCCTCTGCCCTCTAGTGGTCTCAGACACACGCTTCATGCCTCCTGTTGACAGTTTCAACCCAACATCCTGAGATACCATCTTGCTTCCTCCCTCCCTCCCCTCTCTTATCATCTCGGTATAGCATCAATTTCTTTGAATATCCATACCCCTCACTCCAAATGAATCTTTTTTTGGTGTAACTTCGATCTCTTTCAACTCTTTTGGGAATACCTAAATTTCTTATGTATGTAGGTAGGTACTATTTTTCTATCTATGAAAATGTGTTTGTCACAAATTTCATCCACATCATGTTGAAACCACTATGCAAATGCTACAACTGTACACCCCAATTATTGCTTGAAATCGTTAACAATTTCATATTTATTTTTTATCTTATAACTGATCACATACATACCCAATACCACTTTCTCCCTTCATTCAATTCATATTGTGATTACACCCCTTCTCTACCTGATTTGTTTTAAGGAAAAAGAAACATATAAACCCTTGAGGAAGTGTCACATTTGCCACAGAGCACCTGTGAAAGAAGAATGATATCCTGCTTTAATACTTAACATCTACTTTTGTTGTCTGTCTTACCAACAATAAATGAGACTTCCTGCAAACATCATTTCCTCCCTCCCTCTCCCAATCTAAACCACTTCCATTCCACCCCTTTCACCCTGAGCAGGACTGGTAGGCAAAGCTCCTTTGGTATACGATTAAACCATTCAACACCAGATGAATGCTAGATCAGAAAAGCCATTTATTAAATCAATTAGTAAAGACCACCTGCCTATCTTATTGACAAATGATTTGTCTTTTTTCAAATTAAATGACATTCTACTGTTATTTTCTAATTCCAATAGGGCTAATCCATCAACTGTCATTAAACACTGTTTGAGGGCCAGTCGAAGAATTACTCATTTCAGTAATGGAAAATGTATTCTGTTAGGCGTAGACATGATTTGAATTCCAATTTGTAATTTGGTAATTACTGATGTTCTGTCTAATGAATATTCATAACACAAGAGTTACCATTATTGAGAGCATGTATGACCAAATGCAATAGCAAAACACATTATCTTTCAAAAAAGATTAGACCATTTTCCAAAGTAAATTTGTAAAAAGTGCAGACTACTGTCTACATGTATTAACCAGCATAAAACTTGCCAATGTGCTCATTTTAGCTTTAGGGTTTGTAAGAAAAGTGAGTTTCCCACAAGGCTGATTTCATCCTTTTAACTTAGGGCTCTGTTTTAGCTTAATAAAAATAAATTACATTCAGATCCAATGTATTTCTGCTACATTACACACTAGAAAAGTCTGTAATACTATTTGAAGACTTGATCATGCCTTGGTACTACCATGAAGACTCATCTTCCTGGTAGTATGCATACATGTAAGTTGTATTATTTCAAAATAACCTAGTAATATATATCACTCTATACAAACTGCTGATTTGGAACATTTCTTGAATAAACCCCTCTGCACCCTTTCATCTCATCCCTCTCCCCTTCAATTTTCACACCACAGGAAGACCATGAAGAGTGTTGCATCTCTATTAATGATTCAAATGAAAGTAGAAGTTATGGATTACAACAGATCACCAACAATCACAGGTTATTAGTTGTATTCATACTAGAAAATATGGACTATCCTACTGATATATACACTATTGTAATGAACAAACTATAACCCGCTATGACATTACTTCAAAAATATAAATTTTAGGTCTAATTTGTTACTGGATTTATGTTTTGCAATCTAGCTGCCATCATCATTATCATAAATCCTCATACTGGACAATATTTTGTAGCCATTAGACATGACATAATATTTAAAAGTGACATGTATCTAAATGAGAAGTTGATTGGTGGGAACGGGTTTGGAAGTCTTAACGTTGTCGTGGTTCAGCCAGGGGCTAGCATTTGCTAATACTGATCGGTACGGGAGTGGAGTGGCCTCGTTGACTAACGTCTTGTCTTGACACTCTCGCTCTGAGCTATTTTCTGTGTAATTTGGCAATATGTCAACTGAACACACATTCTACAACTTTCAGCCGCTCCACTGGCTTCTGGCGACTTTTGTCCATCTTGTTTCTATTTTGTTATTAGAATCTCTCTAATGCAAGGAGCTCACCAACTTGGAAGATAATGGCTGACATTATTGTGTCTCCTGAAAGCCAGAGGGCATCAACTAGTAGCCCTATAATTCAAGAAAGAGTTAATGCCCTTTTGTCTCTCAAAAGACAATTGGAAAAAAAAGTCAAAATGCCATGTCTATGGGTTGAACATCCACTCACCTTAATTCCTGTTTATTAAACCTAACTAAGAACTAAAATGTCAGATCGAAACAACTACCATGTAAAATCAACTCTAACCAAACAACAATCAAGTTAGTCACCTCAATTCTACCTCGTACTCAATACTTGGAAAGACGTCTAGACAACAATGTATGACTATGCACTTGTTCCTTCGAAGTCTACTTAACCATCTGCTTTGGCGATAAAATCAAAATGCAATTGAAGAAAAAAAAAGGATTAAAAAACATGCTTGTGTAAAAAAAAAAAAAAAAAAAAAAAAAAAAAAAAAAAAGAAGGGTGTTAACAAGTAAGAATACCTTAAGAATCTCTGCTTCTTAAGAAACCATTCCCCATACATGCTAGTCCTAAAAACTGGTTAAAGATCAACTATGTCCATTCAATTTGGAAAGTGAGACCCTTATCCAAGTTTCTTAAGTTTTACAGATATTGGGTCACAAATGTGAGCATTTTGGCTCAAATTTTCGCTAGAGCATGTTACAAATGTATCCCGGTTCCGTACCAAGTCAGCCTCTCAATTACTTCTATTCCTCCTCAATTGTATGTTACCAATAAGAGTGCTGCAGTCATGACTACATGATCATGAAATCCATAGTGACCCAGTACGAACACAGATGAAGTTTTATCCCCTTGACTTATTATTTTCCAATCTAGTTATCATGTACTTGTATTCTTTCCCTACATATTGTCCTACAGACCTGCACCTTGTTTCACTCTTATCTCACCTTCCATACCAACCCCCTCCTTCTCCCATTCCTGTCACCTCCTTCCTACCGGAGCTAAGCCCACGGGTAAGCCAAGGGGTAAGCAAGGGTTAAGCAAGGGTTAAGCAAGGGGTAAGCAAAGGGGTTAGCATGGGTTAGCCTTGCCTATCGGTCAGGCCTTGTTAGCAGTCTTCCTGAACTGTCCAAAGCACTGTATTTATTGGCCATGTCATGTCACTTCCAGCCTCAATCTGGTTTCATGGGAAAGGCACTTCCTGTAAATGTCACAGCTCATGGCCATGTTATCCTTCCTTTCCACTGCCCACATTAAGAAAAGAGCAACAACGAAATTAGAGGAGGAGTTATAGCCGACGGCAAGACAAGAACAAAAGCTACTGAAGAGTAGAACCCTATGGAGAAAATCAGCAAAAGCAAGTACTATTGTAGCATCAGAGCTGCTTTATCTGCTTTATGCCTCAGAAACATTAAAAACACCCATGTACTGTAACCCTCAATTCAGTTATAGCAGTACAACTTAACATGCCATTATCAAGGGTTCCAAATGAAAGCATGTACATGACTTGACAAACTACCAGCTTTCCTCACATCCTGTAGTCCATATATTTGTCCTTTTTCTTCCACACTTTGATCTTCCAACCAGAATTCTGATGACTACTGAAGCGACTGATTATATCAGATGTACACAGTGTAAAGAATATACCGGTAGCTCTTCACCATCATTGATTTGAAATTCAAATCAGACAGCCCCTGCCTGTAGGTAAGTCCAGTGAACCAAACCAGCAAGTGCATGAAAAGGGTTGGTAGTTCAGCATCTTCATTGGATAGCATAGGAAGCATGCACTCAGTAAGAGAGAGATGGAAAGTCTATAGAACCATTCTTGCTATGGCTATGCATATATCAGACTGAACTGAGCAACCATGATTGATATTTATCTATTTTGTACTATGACTTAACATCCCTATTTCTAAGGTATTTTTAATCATGATGGTGGTTTCAGCTTGTTCAAGGTTTAGTGAAATGAGAGTACGTAAGTCTATGAAGTCGTACACCTGTCATCCTCAAGAGCACACTTGAGTATTAGTAATATAATTCATGTTAAAGTTTATAGTATACCTAATAACATAACACTTGTTCATGTTATCGTTTTTGTGAGAGTCCTATACTTAATGCATGATTACTGTCTAAAAATTCCATATACGGGCATTGATATTATTTATCAATATCGCAATAGCACATTTAATTGGCAGAGAACTACTGGGTCAAATAAATGTACCAGTAGACCTATTTGATAGTAATAATTGAACTTGCTTGTAAGATCAGCATCAACAAAGACAAAGAAAAATACAATAAACATGTCTGGTTTACTCTGGTAAGATTATCAGCTGACCTCTTGAAATATAATGCATAATGACAAGGATATTTCTGTAAAGAAACGCTAGTTATCTGGTTGGTTCTATCTCCTTGCCCCCCAAGCAAACGATGGAAGCCAGTGAAGGGGTGTATACCAATAACAGGAAAGGCTGGACGGGAAGTTGTTTGTCTGTAGGGGGAGTGATTGGGTTATCTGAAATCCTATCAGGGGGTAGGGGGCGAAAACCGGCATAATATTTGTGAGGGGATATCAAGAGCCCAAACATTTCCTTGTCTGGACTAAGAATGTGGAAGAGGGTAAGGGGTTGAGGAGATTGAGATGAGATGAAGAGATACATATGCAAGCAAGAGATAAAGAATTCTTGGGCGGGAGAAGTCATGAAGAATAAAAGGGGCAAGGGAGGGAGGCTGAAAAACTCTTTGGTAGTAGAATATTGATTCATTATCAAACTGCCATATAAGCAGTGATCATACCATCAACTGGCTTCCACTGCTTGCAACAATGTCACACAACTTTTCATTTAGATACATGGTTTCACCCAAATTTCAATTTGACCGTTCGTACAGTTCTGATAATTCTAAACTATAATGTCGTCTTGAGGAATCTCATCAGATACTGATGCTCTTCAATTACCAGATTTATAGCACCATTATTGAGATTTACGAACAGACTTGTAATAGATATTGATTGCCTGTTTGTATAATTCCAATTTTCTTTTTATAAACACTATCTACATGTAAATACAAAACCGGTATGCATTTAAAATTTGATCTATTTGGTGCATTGGTAGATTGGGTAGTTTCACAGGAATAACGAAGGCCAAGGAATCATGCAAATTGGCACCACTCCCTCCTCCCTCCCTTCCACCCCACTCCAAGTATAAAAATTGTAAACTGATATCTTAAGGAAATAAAAGTTGCACCTCGCTCAGCTTGGACAAAATGAAGACATGGAAGACCTGACAGTAGATTGACCAAATCAGTCACAAGATAGCAGATAACGATCAGGTTTTCGACCCTCAACTGTAAGATTTGTTTGACATCCTTAGCGGAGATGTCATCTGTCAAGCGAGAAGTACTTAGGAAGGGGCACACCTAATATACAGGATACCTATAAAAATATCATTATATCCAATGATTGCATATAGATTCTATACTCTGATGGGAGATATGTCAGGGTATGAGGGTATGCATGTATACCACAAACTAAAAACTGTCTTACCTCAAACTTTACAAAACAAACTGAACAAAAATAATTATTATAAATAAATTATAGAAAGAGACTACCGGTGCAGCTTCTCTTTGCTCAAAGATAATTTTTTATCGTCAAGCTCCATATTACATTTCCATCATGATTTCAAAAGATCATGTGTATCTCTTGCCGATTCATAAAATTAGATAAAAGTAACAACATATCAGCCCAAAATGCAAACTGGTAAAATCATCCTTCAAGAATCGTTTTCTTCTGGGATTAAACTAGAGTTTAAACGAGAGTCCATGCTGCTGTAAAGACAAGATTCTACAATCTGAAGACATAGACCAACATTTTTCTTTTTGTATCGGACGTTGACGGATTCTGATGGGCTTACAGTGCAGGATTTGTTTTTCATGAAGCTCAAATACATAAGACAGTCACACAAATACACTAGGAGAAAGAGAGCTGGGGAGATGGTTAGATATCTAGAGGGAAAAAGGGTTGTGATCTTGCTATCTGATAACAGCAAGGCAAAAGGAAGGGGCATGATGATCTCAAAGATTTCAACATCTCTAATGAAAAATTTGAGGAAATTGCCGGCTTCTTCTGCCAGTGCTTGAGCCAAGTTGTGATTATTTTTACTTTTTCTCCTTGGGCAGCTGCTCCCACTCTCTACAAGTCAAATCAAACCAGAATGGTGAAAAGCTTTTCTTTCATCATACAAAAATGTTGATGATTCTTAGACCTACAGAAGAAAATGTGGGAATCATGAAAAAGACCCTCTCCCTAGAGGCATGCCCTAGATTCTTGCTTCACGATAACAGTGTGAGATAAAATATTTACGTTGTGTTTGAGAATCAACATTCCAGATTTCATGAGAGTCCGAACATTTAATATTCATTCACAAGTTCAACGAAACTAAAGTACATCAAACATACAACTACATTACTTTAGAAGTCTATCCATAATAAAGAGAATAAAGAGAAAAAACTAGCAGATTTGATCTGAAGAAAATAACGAGGATCATGGGGAAATCAAATAAAGATAGATCTTAAATGATATGAAATCACAATGTTGAGTCATTTCATACAAATGGGTGATATAATTTTCTTTTTTAAAGGGTGAAAATGAATTACCGTACTAACTTTATACAAATGATTACTACTCGCTTAAATAATTCGAGACATAAAGAGATAAATATTTTTGGCTGTCTCGTTTTTTTTTTGATGTTTTATTTCAACTCATAATGACATTAGTTCAATTCATACGCTTTAGTATTTGTTTAAATAAGTGATACCATTCTGTGGCCCATGAAACAAAAAAGCAGGAAAGACAATAAGTTGAGAGAATCAATAGTGGTACTCTGGCTTTTACCAGGTTAATGACTAATGAGACAATACTAGCCTCCGGGTAGCTTCACAGAAACAACCTGTCAGAGCCTGATGGACAGGGGTTGACCATGCATAAATATGCATGAGTGGGACTACAGACATCACTCTGGTATCAAAACTCAAGTGGCAAGTTGAGGCATATGCTGGATTATATTCTGGGTGCGTTCCACTCCACAGGAGAAAGGATTGTAGGACTCCTTCTTAATACACACAACCATTGCTAGCATGTACATGCTATTAATCTATCACTAAAGCCACTACTACAAGTACTAAAATGAACTAATGAATTACCATATCTACTAGTAATAGTATTACAATAACTGCTACAAGAAACACCAATATTTATTGTTATTATCACATAGAAGTAAAAGATATAGAGTTTTATCAACAAGGCAGTAATCACAATTGTGAACAAACATAAAAACGGCAGCAATGGGTACTTTATTCATTCTAATCCTGCTTTTATTAGGCCTGTGTGTATCTACTTTGAGGTATATATCTCCATCAATCCTTTGCGGATCTGCTTAGATCAAAGGCTGCAATTATTTGAAAAATATCATAATAGTTATAACTACAATTTAAAAGACAAAATTGTAGGAGCAGTTATTCTACATTAGTAGAAATGGCTGTATTGCTGTGAATCTGTTTCTTTTCTTTGAAACAAGAGAAATATCACTTCACCTTTGAGAGTGACCATGTGTCATTCACATGTGAGCTTGAGTGGTGCGAGTGGTATCTCAAACCTCTTACTAAGGTATTGGATCACATCAAACCCTGCTTGACCAAGAATGGATCCTACCTTTCCACAGCCAAGATGATCACAAAGACTTTGGTAAAATCAATCCAATGCAATCGCTCTAGCCCTGCTCATCATCTATTAGGACACTACAATGACATATCTTAATCTGATAATGATTTCTATTAGAAAAACAAGAGGGGACTGAAGTAGGTTGATTATTTTCAAGTGGTTTGAATCATGTTAGCCATGGTGATACTGTAGAATCCATGCTATAGACAAACTAATGCCAAAGACATGCTCAAAGAATGAAAGACATAGCAAACAGAATCCAGGTAAAATCCTATTCAACTTTCTGACATAACAGAACAGCAGCAGACAGTATGAAGAGAATGACAATGGTATACATGTGCTAAAGTTGTAATGTGCACAAATAATTGTGGCACAATGAAAGCCAGTTCAAAGATTGAGGACATAAGTAATTCCAATCAATTATTTTAATTACTTTAGATTTAAACCCTGCTGCAAATCACAAATAACACATTGTCAAAAATCAATAACTTAAAATTGTACAAAACCCCAGCTTAAGCCAAATTGTCATCAGAAATAATAAAAATATTTAAGCAATTTCATTAAATGCAACACAACTTCAGGAATTATCTGGATAACTCCATCCAAGATACATATTCACTGTACAGGTGTATATATGGCACCTGAAATGGGCCTCTAGCTCTTGCATTTGTCCAAATCCCGCCTTTTTGGTACACTCAATTACCCCTCCAAATGACTACCAATCTCAAGCAATATATCCATCAAAAGAAAAACAATGATTTAGAAAAGACACAAGAATTAGAGCATCATAATGCTGCATAGGACAGTAATTGATCCTGTCAAGACCCACTTATCAATAGACACACAGACATCACACAATGTACACAGACGAGGCAGTGGTAACGACAAACCAAAGAGAGTCTTATTGACATGCCAACATATATACCCATCAAAAAACATCCATCAAATATTATCATCATTCATTCAATCAAGGAGGGATTAGTATTAACCTCTAAACTAAAACATCTCAATGCCTTGTAGTACATACCTCTACAATCACACGTTGCACATAATCTTGATTATCTTGTCTTTACAAGAAGCCTGCCATGCTTTCATTATTTCACTAACTCTCTCTATTTCACGAGGCAATATAAGTCTGATATGATATGATCACACAATACATGCACCGCACACGCACACTAGAATCATACATGCGATTTATAAATGCACCGACTAAGCGCAGATGCAGAGCTTCATACACTACACACGTGAGCCAACGGGCGTTCCAATGGCCTCCACGCTCCTCGATCATTGCACAATAGACACAACAGAGGGAATAATAGCAATTGTTATGCATGACTGACCTTCTCTCCCACCTCTCTCAATTTCTCTCTTTCTCTCTCCCTCCCATTCTCTATTCCCTTCCTCCCATTCTCTGTCTCTCACTCTCTCCCACCCTCTCTCCTTCCCTCTCTCTCCCTTCCTCTCTGCAGGAGCAATCATACATCAAATGTTGCAGACAAATAAACCACCTGCGTGAACAAACAAAACAAATCACTTCATGGTGAGAAGGGGAGGGGGTTAACAATAATCAATGCTCCTGTCTTGCCCTATCCAAATATTTTTGTTATAAAAACATAAAATCATTAATACAAACTTTGATGGGAAAGGTAGTGTTCTTTTCATCCATAAACCTATTATAAATTATAAAATCATACTTTTTAGATGATGGATTACAACAACTTAATGGTGAGCAAGTTGATTTTGAAAATTATGCTTTCAGGAAATAAAATGAAATAATTTCCAGTATTCCTTTTTGTAGCAGAGAGAGAAAGTTCGATTTCAAAAAGGCCATGTTTAGATTACGGAGGTCATGGATGGTGACCATGGTCCATTTCACTCAAATGAATTGGATTGGATCAATTTAAATGGCTGGAGTTTTATTGACACATCATTATATGTTTTTCAATATTTAGCTTCAATCTACAACGTGACGTCAATGTACATAAAAGGGACTATTATTGGTTTAGGCAAATCTTCTAAGTTCAAACAGACATTTCTATATTATCCAAGAGATGAATAAAATCATTAAAGTGGAAGTATAATTTACCTTTCTCTTCAAATTCATCATGAAAATTAATGGTGCACAAGAAATGTTTAGCTCCATTCTAATAATACCCTGTAATATTCTCAGAAGCACTCTAGAGACACTATATCCTCCAGTGTCTATTACAAACTACATGCATACACCCCTCAGCTCATAAGTCTTAATTGTGTATGCCTACATGATATATAGTGCCTATTTATCAAATTTACTTTTACGTCCCGCAAACGTCCCGCAATCAAATATTGATGTCTGCCATTGCTTTGTGACCACGCTCTTTCTTCCTTATTTCATTCTTTTCTTCACAGCTTTATTGTCTCTACATATTCTTGGCTTTCTATCTTTTTAGTCTTCCTTTGGTATAAGAGATACAGTATTTTGTTCCGACAGCTGCAATGGGCATTTATGGAATCAAGTATACCCAACTACATATGTAAGAAGGTCCTATCATTATCTGGGTCTTCAAACTGCTTTAAGATACCTTCATATATATATATTAAACTCTACTGGACTTTTGATGGAACAGTGAAGGGTCAAATAAATTGCATTCTACTTTAACATACATATTGGTCATCGTTAATCTAGGATACATATGTACATGTATATATAAATAACTATATGTCAGGAGAATATATTTAAGTGTGGGTCCAGTGAATGATTAATCAATCTGTCACTTTGAAAACTGTTCAATTAATCAAGGTCCACTATGAAGATGAGTTGCAGAGGAAATGAGAAATTAAACAAATGATAAAAACATTTTCCTCAGACATGTATTACTAATGACAAATCACGTCCATTTGATATGAATACCAAAATGATGATAAATCACTCTGCCCTAGAAATGGATTTCACAATAAACCAATTAAGCACTGAACAAACTGGAAATGACAATTTAATGATGGCACCCCTGTATGCAATCTTATTGAACAACCTTATCTAATAACCAGGTTCATTAGACACACAAATGAATCTATTTGACTGGAATGGCCATTACTTTCTTCACTGGACCAAAATAAATGGAGAAGTCACAACAATTACATTTAGTGGAAGTGATTCATGCTGTGCTTGAAAATACCCTGTTTTAAAAGAAAAATAGGAAGTATGTGGGATTTCAGTTATTTCAGTTATTCCAATTAAAAAAAGGGTATTTTAGAGAGAGAGAAAGAGAGAGATGGGATAGAATATAGTTTCATAGACAAGCTGTATCAGATTTAAATTTGTTTCCCCCCATTTGAATTAATAAACAGGTATTATGATAAAGAAGAGGATGCTATTTAAAAATAACCTTACTCCAGGGGTGGGTTAGTTTTTTTTAGGTTTTTTTATCATGTTTACGGGTAGTTTCCCCATCAAATTCAGCACAAGTCCAAGCAAAAGAGATGGTTACGCTAGCAGTGTAAAAGCCCCTCCATCATGTGTCAGGTTTGAAAAGCTAACCTAGCTGTCACAGTGTCAGTAGAATGTTCGATACTGTCATCTGTGGTCTGTCCTATCCTGCATTAACCATACATTTCCATTTTAATTCACGTGATGAAGTCAATATTCCAGGAGAGAAGGAGGACCAACGTTAGTGATCTCTTCCTCTTCCTCTACCTTCAATTACTCACATCACTATCGCTCATTGAAGTAAATCATTCTTTAAAGGTCTAGTGAACTTTGTAGGAGAGTATATATGCACTCCATTCAAAACACGTTCATGTTAGAATCTCGCTGGTAGAATAATAACAAATGAGAGATTAGCAAGAAGAACAATATGAGCAAAGATGACTGTCTATTGAACTGCCAGCAAGTTCTATAATTTGATTTAATGAGCTTATGTTTAAATACGAAAAGGAGTGACAATAAAGGAAGCAGTGGATACAGCATCAAACAGTTTTTTTTCTCATTATGCCACTTGTAACAATGCAAAGGGTAAACACATTAAGCTCCTTTCTTAGAAAATAGATTCCCTTAAAGGCATGGAAAGTGAAAATCAAATTGAATTCTAGATAAAGATGTAAGCTGTGCCCTTTAAGCATGAAAGAGGGTAACACTACCATGCTTATTAAGTCACCTCGGTAGAAAACCACCACTTTATATGAATTTCAAATAGGTTTGCTACTTCTTCTTCTCATTCAGCCTGCTGGCGGTGAGTGATTTCTCTTGTCTTTCAATCAACCTTTCAAGGATTAGATGCAGCAAAAGCAGGTGACTTGGTGCAAGGCACTGTATACCAGGGATATATCAATGACCAATAGCTCATGCTGAAAGGGCATTTTGGTAGGCCTATATGGTATCAGTAGCACATTGGATAACTTCCTGTGATTTTTGTTTTCCCACTCATATCCCAAAATGCAAGAAATCATCTGCTCGGAGCCTAGAGGGTGTTAACTCTCTTCTGGACCGACATGGATGAAATAATGTGGTAGTAAGAACCTGTAACTATTGCTATATAGCACAAGTGACACACACCACATAATATTATACAGGTTGCCGGTTGTATTCCCATATGCAACGTTTGAATAATCACCGCAGCGATGGAAAGAATTAAAACATTGACATATCCTGAATGAGCTAGCAAGACGGTAGAGTTATGACTCGACTCGCTGCACATTGAATCTCCCCAAGCCTACCAAGTTTACTAAAGCTTTGCTTCCCCCTGCTGCATACATTGACTTCAATACCAAGGAATGAACCTGTAGAGAGATCAAACCTAGCATAAGATCACCTGTCACGCCTGCCAGCCTGCCTGCCTGTCTGCTTAGGTGGTTGGTTGGTTGGTTAGCTGACAAGGTTTCCTTTACCCCTGCCTGCCTGCCATCCATCCATCCAACGCGCCCACCTTCAACAATACTCTCTTGACTGAGAACGATTGAGAACGGGAGGAGTAATATGCCACAACGAACAAGCAGCGCCCAGGGACAAATGTAAATTTGATGGCTTGGTCTGTGTACAACCTTTCAGGTCACGGAGAGGAAGAGTAGCTGGCTTCGGAAAGTGAGAGATGATACACAATAAGGTGAGAGATGGACACAACAAGAAAGAGAAATTGACTAAAAAGTAAAATGGTTAAAAATTGTGAAGGTAGTGAGAGAAAGAGAGATAAAAGAAAAACAGAAAGTGGGTTAAGATGTGGAGGATGGTGAGTGTGAGAGAGGAAGTAAGAGAAGACATAAAAAGAGAAACATGATAACACAAAGAATAAAACAGGAGAAAGATGGTGAGACTACTTGGATTGAGACAAAGAATGAAAAGGTGATATTAAAATAAGAATAAAGCATATTGACTTTTTACTAAGCAAGCAAGTAAGAATACAAATTAAGATGTAACTTTAGATACATCAAAAAGCATGTTCCATTATGAAAAACAGCAATAAGGGATATTTAAAAGAATTAAATACTTGGAAGTTCCTTGTATATAACATTGGAGAGAAGAGGGACAGATAGAGAGACAGAGAGAGAGAAAGAGGGAGAGAGGGAGAGAGAGGAGGGAAGTGGTGGTCATTGGCAAAACGGATGCATCTACATGTATGATACGATAGCTCAGAAAGCAATTTCAAACAGGTTGATACAAGATGTGGAAAAGGATATCTGTTGATATGTGATTGTATATCCCCACTCGCTCTTAGGTTTGATTCACTGTAGAATTGTGCATCATCATCTTATACAAGGTTTAACCATATACAACCAAGCCAAAGTCATGCTGCCATAGAAGATGATGATTGACATGCACACTTTTCATGTAGTCTTACATATAGTTATAAATATTGGTGTATGGTTATTTCAAGATTTCCAAAAAGGAAGGAAATCAGAGGACTTTCAAGAAAACCTAAAAGTTATATGTTTCATTGAGCATTTTATTATTTTTTTGTTATAGTTAGCAGTATTACTCAAGGTTTTTGCAATGCTTCAGTTTGCCCACATCAATTCAAGTATGATTCTTACAATTAACAAAACAACTTCTGGCGTATCGCTCTACTCAGAGTTGGGCCTATTCTGAGCATGGTCACCTAGTTAAAGGAGAATAAGTTATGTCTCGGGGTATTGTCGACGGGTCACTATTTTGATGATACCTTTGATCTGGAAGGGGAATTATCTCTCTGTAAAGCTATCACATTATCAAAGACCATTTTAGTAGGTCTGGGAAGAGCTAAGAAGAAGAAAAGACAAGGTCAAGATCTCTCCACTGTAACATAATGATTACTTGTTAGCTTCTGTTGGTTTACCAAGTGACCTCCAATATCGCTCAATTCTCTATCTTTGTTTCCCAGGGGTAGGTACAGACTGACTCTTGCTCCATTCTGATACCAATATAGATCCCAATGACTGACTCAAATCTATATTGATGAGACCCCTATGGAAAGAAGTGTGATTATAGATGGCTCTAAGGAGGGGGGCAAGAGATTATAAGATTCATTTAATAGCTCTATAGCCTTGGGGGAGGGTTTCTGTAAAAAGGCATTAGTTTTTGGTAGAAGGTTGTAGAGATAGCGTACAGGGGGCTCAAATGGTTCAGTTTTCATCTACATGCACTTTACATGACCTTGAAGATTAATTCAAGAAGCATTCTCAACTTTGGCTAAAAAAGCTTATTTAAAATTAAGTATTGCTTCAGCATTCAAGAAAAGGTGCCTACATACCTCCCGATATCAACCGTTCAGCAAACTGTACATACTTGAGAGGCCTATAATACATTCATGCATGGATCTAGAACAGCCTATTGAGAATGAGAGTAATATAACACACAGTTCAACTCATTCCTACAATCCAATAAATGAGAGTAAAATACAAACGACTTGGATGATATTGGACAGAAGCTGTGCTATTCTCTCAATTCATTGTGAGCTTCACTAATAATATAAACACAACAAAAGCAATGACTGACTGGAAATAGAACAGAGTACCCTCATTGAAGTACTGCTGATAATTATTATGGGCACCAAATTGTATATTACATGTATTTTTAATTCAAATGTAATTTAAAAAGAGTTTCTGAACAATTGAAGATGTAAAGTAGGATTTAGAATAACATTAATCACTTTTGTTTAGAAAAGCTAATAAAGAGAACTACAAGAACAGGGGGATTGGTGTTTAAAAAATTGCCTTTAAACTTAAATATTCCTTGACATAATTTTGACAGCAGGCAAGTTCTGTTCCAGCAAATCAGGCTTTCCCCACAAATCAACTAGAGATATGACATCACTATGTGAAACCAAACATATTGAATCACATTCCATTACAATCCTACCATGATAAAACCATGAGATTGGATAGTGATATTGGAGTGTGACACCATAAAATGATGACCTTGCCTCAAGATCAAAACATGCTCCTTGAATTACAACCAGCATATTTTATTTATCATACCTAAGGTGCTTTATACAGGTGTACCCTTCACAATCATAGAAAGATGTCCGTAACACACTTCAAGGGATGACTGCTGCAGACAAGGCATGCTGTCCACACATCAAGCATTGAAGAAGAAACGACATGGAACAGCTTATAGATGCCATGTCACATTTAATCAGCATCTAATACAAGCTGTGATGAACAAATGCAATTCACTTATCACAACTCAGGATAGAGAGAGATCTAGACTCAAAGTGCTAGGAAATAAAGGCAATCTAGTTCACTCATGATTGCTATACAAAGTTCCTTGTTAATAACATGCTACTATGGAAGGGTATATATGGGACTACACTACATGTAGATACAAAGACTACAAGGCCACTGCTCTGCTTGTACAAATACAGAGATCCGCGGGGTACCGGCGGCGGTTCCAGCAAATTACTGCAACAGGATAGAACATTCATGATATCTCATGTCAAGATATGTAGACTCTAACACATAGTACAGAAATGCATTTACGTTAACTTTGAAGAAAAAAAAAGATTTCTAGTCCTTTGTATAGTAAAGTCTATGTTTTTATAGAAAATGAAATCTGCTAAGAAGTAATCCTGGGAATCCCTTGTGACTCGGGCACACTTCTATTGGTCATCATGATGACATTCATGTATAACACTTGTGTACAAGTAGGCTTCATCTCAAATGACTGTCTTTCTAAATTCAAACATCAGTCTCAAAAATCAGATTTAGAGCTACTATCTGTACCATGGTAATCAATGCACTACTTGACCTTTGACCCTGGTCAATTTGTGAGGTGAAAAATCTAGAACCTGGAGCCAGGTACAGCATGCAAGCAACCATGATGCACCTCTCACATGCACACTCAGTCATCAAACCTCAATATTTCATATCAAGTATTCTTTCATCAATGTGAGTTAACAACAAAGAGTAACATCATCATAAATATGCAGAGTATAGGCATGAAAAGATTAAAAACATGGCAACAGGATGGTTCATATGTATACACAGGCCTGTTGACAAAGGCCAACTACCGGTACACAAGATGATACCCATATTACATCCTGGAATGCAGCATAACTGTGGTTCTAAAATCAAACTAGGTCAAGCAGAAACATTGTAAAGCATATCATTAGGTTTGGGCAATTATTACCCCCATTTTGTAGCTCAAGCCTCAAGTAATCCTTGCCAGTGCACAGTGCATTTCAAAGTATATTTGCGTGAGGTATCCATTTATCTCACCTGGGTTGAGTTCAAGGACAAATGTTGAATAATGTCTTGCCAAAGGATCTTACAGCCTTTTCACACACAGCTAAAATTCTTTAAACTAATCACGAGCCTAATTTCACACACAGAAATTTCGGTGCGATCTTTAATCGTTTCGTGATTAACTACTGCTCGTAAAATGCGCAGTAGTGCCATTGCGCATTGAAGGTCATGTCACGTCAATCAAAGCGCACGCTCCATCCAGTTTAATCATGACTAAACACAAGTTTCCTTTCACACACAAAATGTCAAGCTCTCTAGATACGAACTTCGTATCTGTAGCCTGCTTTTAGGGGCGTATAGATCGCGACTTCGTATCTATCCCAACATCGTATAACCGATGTTCACACTGGGAAATTTTGTCTATAATCATGACTAAATTTTTACGATTATTCTAATCATCACTAGATACGATGAATCTTAGCTGTGTGTGAAAAGGCTGTGTGTACGTTATGTAGCAGGGATTTGAACCCTGTAGGCTGGTGATTTATCCAATAGAACACTAAACCTCTATGTGCACAAACATACTTGCCTTTAAAGCAATAAGCTTAGGCAGAAGACACACTAAATAAAATTCACAAAGTTCTTCCAGAAAAGTCTGAATAACAAACATCAAAAATGTGTGTGAAATACTTTGCTTAAAAGGGGTTAAAGAGCAACAGGATTTAGCAATTGTTAGTTTCAGTATTGAACAGGGTGGGAAAATGAATGTTGTGTAAATGGTGTAATCGCATCAAAGGATCAATTCTATATATTTATGACTTGCGAAAACCATGCATGACCAATTAGTGTTCATACATAATGGCATGGTTTACTGCATTCTAATAGAGGACATGGAATAATATGGAGAATTCATGGGCAATGGCCTACTTCAAGATTCAACAAGTAAATAATTATTAATTCATCATAAGCACTCACTGAATATCAACAAATAACTTTTAAAGGAAACGTATGAGTTACATGTAAAAAAGAAATGTTTGCAATGTTTGATATTCTACGTGCATGCACATGGAATTCTCACTTATATATTTGTATGTGTTCATATGTTCATTAATTAATGGCATACGATGTAATCAACATTCCATATAATCATCAAACAAACAATGATACCATCTTAATCAGCTAGTGGGTAATGCAGAACACAATCATTCATTGTTTCTATGGTACTATGGTACTTTAAACTGTTAGGAGTTATACATGTAGCACCCACTCATAACAAAATATATCTTTCACAAATAGACATGTTATGATTCATGAATATTGCTGTTAGAGTAATGTTAGGCATGTGATATAATGGTTATTGATTCTATTGCACTGCAGGAGTTAAATACCTTTTAAAGAGATTGATGTGTGCAAATGTTAAGGCTTTTCATTAATTGCTCTCGACACACACCCACAAAAAGAAATATCGTAGAAATGAGCTTTAAAGTATTTCCTTAATTCCAACAAAGAGGTTTAAACTGCACCCAAAATATGCTATACTAAAAGAGAATTTATTTATGCAAATAAATTAAAGGTTATCTTGAGTTTCTGAGGATTTTTGCAGATTTTACCAAAGCTTTATTAGGCCATGTAAAAAAAATATACATGTTAAGCGTTTTCTTTCTTTTATTCATTCATTTTTTTATCGAAAAAAACACATGAAAAACACTGCTAAAATGGATCAATTTCTGATTTTAAAAAAAAAAATTTAAAAAATAGCCCGACTATCAGGGAAAATGTCCCGAGCAGCCATTTTGAGCTGCCATTTTGAGCGGCCATTTTGAAAGAAGAAAAAAAAAGGGGCCTCCTCCTTCCTATTTTTTGAAAAAACAGGACGCAAAAACATGTTTGTTTTTTTTATTTGGCCTTATGAGACCCATGTACCCTCTTCATTCTCCATTACTCAAGTCATACGTGGAGATATATTTTCGGTCAATCAATGGGAAAATATTTTTGTGTCACCTTAGGAGAATTCATAGTTTTGGAAATTGACTAAAACTCAAGAACACCTCTATTCTAAATTCTGAATTCATCTATATTGCAACCAACATTTTTATTAAAATATGACATGGTTAGCATTCTTAGTCACAATGTACATTGAAATTCACATCAAGAAAAAGACAATGATAGTACACAGCACATTGCATGAAAGAACTACAGAAATGACAAACAATTTTTCTTTTAAAAGTTTTTAATCACAACCTAGAGAAGTGAATTTAGAATTTCCACATGAGTTGAACAAGCATGAAGTATAGAAAGAGGAACCTTTCACCTTGGAATAGCTATTACAGAGATGAAGAAGAGCAGATGATGAATGAAATAATAAAAGCAAAATGCATGAAAATTACATTACATTAAGGCAGTATAGATGATGTTTTGTCAGCTTATAGTAAATGAAAAAAGAAGTGAATTTGGAAAAGAAATCATCAGTGCAAAGAAAAAATAGTTATTTTTAGGATATTGTGCAATAATAATGGAATATTAGAAAATTGTTGGTCATATATATACTTTTCATCAAATGAAAACGAGAGCACAAAAACAAATCATTTTAATTTTTATAGTTGGAAAAATTGAAGTTGATAAATTTTGAATGAAATGTAATGATTAACTTTTTATTTTATGTGTAACATAATGTTTAATGGTTAAATCATAAATTAAGAGAATAAAAGAAGAGAAAAAGAAGGCAAATAGGAATAATCAACATATAAAAATAAAAGCCTGAGATGTTAGTTTTGAAATGGCAAATCAAACGAAACAGCAAAATGAATATGTAGAAATTAGGAAACACAAAAAGGTGTTAGTATAAAGTAAAATAAAATAAGGTAATGTGATTGATACCTCAGCAATTCCTATGGGTCGTTTTCACAAACCAAAGGAACGGTCAAGTTGAGGAACGAACGGCTGGTAGTTCAACAAAACAGCTGAAAGAAAGGGGTACATTAGTGTTAACAGTAATACACAAACAATTTATCTTTAGCTAACTCAATACCAGGACCACATTCCATAAAACTTGTTATCAATAACAAGTTACAATAATTGTTACAAGCTACTGAAATTGTGAAATTTGATTGGATGAGAGCAAATTTGTCATATAATTTTTTTGTTTTTTTTAAATATTGAAAACAAGTTTTATGAAACATGGCCAATCCGCTTTACTAAAACCAAACTGTACAATTGTGAAAATTTAGTATTGCCATATGTAAACTTCTGACCGATTCCATCAAAACTACAGATCATCTTTTTGTTGTTGCTATAATTCACATTTTAAATGTTGATGACAATACCGGTATAGACTTATAGAGGAAATAAAATGTTTTAAATCAGCAAAACATCTCTGTGTTTGAACACAAGTAAATTCAGTAAACTAATGTGCCAATTGGTAAGCTCCGTGTAGCAACCTGATTCTGATAGTAGTAATTCTTCCTGAATTAATGCTCTTATTTTGTTTTCTGCAGGCAACATGCATTATTATTTGGTAAACTTTATTAGAATTAAAATAACATTTGGGGAAAGTACTATGTATACTTAGCTTTTCAATATTAATAAAGTGAATTTCTATCTCTTAAATAAATAGTCTCTTCCCAATATTTGATGCAGTTTGATGAAGTTGAAATTCTTTCTCAAATTCTAATACCAACTATTTACTAATTTTAATACCAACAAAATAATGTAAATTATAATAAAAAGGTGATTAAGAATCTGTAACAAAAAAAAAGGGTATTAAAGTAGTAGATGTAGGTATTAGTATTAAACTAGATTTAGAAAGTACATTGTAAATAACAAAAATAAATAAGTATTTTACACTTAATACCTAATAATGCTGGTATTTCAAGATCAATGAAAATCACATTAGCAAAGGCATAAAACTTTTACATGTACACTGTAAATAAGTTTATCAATGGAATATAGCGAGCACCGTTTATAATCAACATACATGTACACATATATATCGTAAATTTGTCCGTAATACAACTCAAAAATTGTATACAAATTAAGCCTTAAAGCTGTTACAGAATGTAAGTCCTTCATGAAATACACGATCAACAAATTAATTAACAAGAAAATAAAATGTAAAACCTCTCATTTCACAAGAAACTTTATACTGTAAATGGGGATTCTCAGAAAATGTGTACATTATGTAATCTACATGTACACCTGTATATTGATGAAGTGATTCATGGCACAGGTATTGTTCAGTGCTAACTCTTACAAATATTTTGCTTCCTTTTCAACTAATTTACACCTCTACCATAACTTGCTGAATGCACTCTTGTAAGATGGTTCTTCATTAAAGGTTAGAAAAAGGTCACACATATATGAGGACTCCCAAACAGGAATTCAAGGTTTTAGGCTCATTTAAGTTCAACTTGGTATCCCTTCCATATTACCCTTGTTCACATGTGTAAAACCAAGACATACATGTTCACATTTGATCGTAGTGATAGAGACACATTACAGCTCTTACAGTGTACATGTCATGCCTGATCACATTTGTGTTATTGTGTTTTTTTTTGTTTTTTTTTACTTGTACCTCCCATTTGCAATTTGCAGTTATACTTTCATTCATGTACATGTATGATTGATAACAGAAAGCAAACGTTGATACGAAATCAAGGAATTCACTTAAGTTATATCATAAATTGGACAGTACATATACATGTTTGTATGAACTACTGTACATGTACATGTACATGTACATGTACTTGATAAACTGCCCACATGCATGATTGCATTTCTTTTAAGGATAGTCTCCAAACTTCCAAGATGATACAGGATATTATGCATAAAGTATGAACAAGAGTCTCTATGGTGTGTGCGTGTGTGTGTGTGTGTGTGTGTGTGTTTGAAAGATTCTTTCTCCCAAGCAACACACCAACCAATAGAGCAGGAAGTGAGCTCCTAGACGAAGCAGCTAGTTCCCCTCCCCTGATGGTGATGATGAGGCCCAGCCCAGCCCCTCATTAGCACCTATTTCCTCCTCTACCGGTACCTACATGTACATGTACATGTATACAACCATGCTTGGGTTACCAGTAACAAGCCTTAACAGGTAAATGTAACAAGGAAGATATTTTTTACAGTCACATATGTGAACTGAATCATAATAATATACATGACATTTCATTAACAGAATTAAAAAATATTATCAATGCTCTTTTACATACAGTTACAAAACTGAAAGCATACAATATATTTCTACTCCATTCTTTTCAATAACACATTGCTAGTTTCAAGAACTGACTTACATGTATGAGCAATCCTTAACCTCATACACAATGCCGGCTCATGAAACAAGCAATCAATCTTTAAATTCAACTTCCAGAAGAGGCGGGAAGGATGTCAACAAATGCACTCTTGCATTAAGTTGACATCCTTCCAGATCTAAGCACTCATTTTGAACTGTTAATTCAATCAATTCCTTTATAAACCATCTTAAAAGTTAAAAACTGTTCCTTTGTTTTGCATGTTAGCAATAAATATGACAATCTGTTTACATTCTAAATGTCTCAGATGCTGATGTGTGCCCATAATGATATGTAATTATGCAAATAATTATAATCATTGTACAGGAAAAGGAACAGCAATCATCTTTTACACACATTACAAAAAACCTCAAGAAAGAAAGTGTATGGTAGTATGGGTCTAGACTATGGTACAAAGTATAACAATTATAAGATTTTTTCAAATGATAGTTTTCATTTTAAGTGTTCAACTGTATATTTATTATTGTATTATGCAATATCAGACTTTCCTTTCATTACATTTTAAACTGAACAAGTAAAGTGACAACTTGATACAGAAATATTTTTATAAACCATAAAATCTGTTTCCAAAGAGCGAATTCGCTAAAAGTTTTTGAATGATCAGAATGTAACCCAAATTTATTATTAAACAAGGGTCATACATGAATCATACACAACATTATTAAAACATTGCAGTAGGAAATATTACTGCACAATCACATATTCTATGCTTCCTGCATATATGTATGAATCATGGTCGTGCTGGGCAGGTACTTGCTTTGTTCTGACTACCTATCTAACATTACACCTGGTGGATAGACTCCACCTGTCTTGAAACGCTAAACATCAGGAAGTGTGAACAAGGTCAAGGAGTGATTACAGGGGAGAAGGGGAAATACCCAGCTTCCTTCGCACCCATCCGTGTGGAATACGATTCAAATAAAGATATTCCTGGTGCTTCAATCACGGGTCAAACCCACTGGCCTGGACGACCTAGACACAAAACCTTTCTCTGCAATATTTCTACTTTTCTTCTTTCTTGGGATTTAAAAGAGCAGACTTGGCTCAGACAGGAGATCAAAGTCTACTCCTGTTTATTCAAGGTTAAACTTTCTCTAGTTTTTTAAATTAGGGAGTTATCATGCCATGCTACTTACTCATGTTTTCACACCTACACCTATACTCCACGTTCCTTTTACCTGTGATATATGACTGGGGTTGTTCAGATGTTTGGTACACGCAGGGGCCTATACCTACGAGACCATGAATCATGGTCATAAAATAGGAGTCAATTCATGCAGGTTTCAACTATTAAACAGGTAGAGCAATCTTTATTTCCCCTACTAAATCACACTTATTTAAACAAAATTCTTTAGCAAAGCATAGCCTTGGTTAATTACATAATCTACATACACCTGTACATGTACATGTAGAATTAATAACATTATCAGTTTAGGGGAAGTCCATCCTGATAATTACATGTAGCTGGTATTAAAAAAAGCACCAAAATGAGAGGAAAAGTGTCAATCAAAATTAGGAAATTCACGAAATGTTGAAGTTGTCATCAGTGAAACACAAAGTGGTAACATTGTGACACATCTTGCAAGGTCATCTCCAATTTACTCTCTACAGCAATTTATATTTAAATTGTCATTTTTTGTCTTCAAGTTATGATGACGGAATAGATTTGTTTCATACAGGGCTTGTACCCGCTTTTACGATAATTATATAAAGGGTGCTGTATGATTAAAATTTCAAAAAAATAATAACTTTCTTATTTTTCATTAGATTTTCCACAAACTTTCTGTGCCGTTTCTCTGATTTTTCTGCTTCTAACCAACCAATATCTGGGCTGACTTTCCCCTCAAAGGCTCCCCCAATTTTGAAGCTACACATAGGCCTATACATGTACATGTACATGTATGTAGTCAACATGAAAGTGCTAAATCAGTCATATTACTGTACCCTATGTTCCTGCTCTGAATATCTATTCAAATCTAGGTCAAACCCGGTCACCAAGAACTTGATTTTGAACTTCTCATCACATAGCTAATAATCTCTTTCATAATAATTTTGCCCCTTCTTGGTCAACTTTCCATTTGTATGTCCTGTGTAAAGTGAATCCAGGACATTTCTTATCTTTGGTGCATATCCTTGGAGCATTGGATGGTAGGAAATCAGTGAAAGCTACATGAAGGGAGAAGGGTAGGGCTGTCTTGGATACATGCCAGCTAGCGAGCCATCTTCTAGGGGGTGTTCTTCTTTCTTGGAAGGAAGTTTCAGACTTTTTTTTATCACTCAAGAATTGGGTTCAATTGCATTATACATTGCCAATTTAAAGATTCTCCTGTTTAGATTCCTATGAATATTGAATGATAGATGTACTGCATTATAAGGAACACATACTTTGTACAGAGCAGTTATTTGTTTTTTCAACACAAAAATTATCCTCGCTCCTCTTGTTGGTTTACTGACAGATTTTTAAGATGACAGCTTTCATACAGACTGTGTGTCTTAGACTATATTCCTGCAGTATGTACCCAATTAACCTAATGGCCGTTTATGAAAATTATTTATCCTCACTTACTGTATATTACCTTAATAATGGGGTATTAATCACAAATCATTTTTGAGTATAAAAGAGTGTGGTAACAGTGATTGGACAATGAGTATGATAGCGACTGAGAAGCATTGGTTTCTGACTAGGTTCACTCAGGAACCAAATATCAACTAAAAATGAACCAAGGTTTCAACCATTTAATACATAATGTCAACATTTGTTACAAGCATGCCATAATGTCCATTGAACTTAAAAAATAATCAGTCAAACAAGTGCACACAAGTCAACGATCCAACTGAAATTGTAAACTGAAAAAAAATAAGATTGAACTTAATGATAAGAACTTTTCATTTCCAATGCTGCAAATAACGAACAAATCCAACATGAGAGAGAAAGAGCGCCCACGATGAGGTGCCCCCGCCCCATCCCCTGGCCGACATGCAGGCCAGGTATCCAGGCATATCAAACGTGAAGGGGATGTGGGTGTGTGTGTGTGTGTGTGTGTTTACTCTACCTGACCAACAATTGTCTCTTCAGTGCGGCCAATGGCCTCCAGCCACCTCTCGCGCAGTATCGCTGGACGCTTAGGAACGCGATAAAAGTGACGCGGGTCGTCAGTTCCCTTGTAGCGAGAACGAAACTTGCAATTAGGAAAGCCGCATGTTGTAGGCATGACTCGAGGACAGGCCTACCTGTGAGAGAAAATATAAACATAGTTAAAGAGAATTAATAATGAAATTCTGAATGAAACAAAATTCAATAAATATTGTGAAAATAACTTCTTTCATCATTCATACCATGCTAACACCTACAGTAATCACATACAGTCTAATGTTTCACAGTTTCTATTAAAAGTCGTGGTTAGGAACTAATATTGAAAATGCCTTTTTTATATACATGTAGCTGTAAGGCCAAATAACGAAAGTAACAAGTTTCTCGTCCAGACTTATAAAAAAAAGGAGGAGGCAGTCAGGCAGGGCTTTACTATTTACTATTTTGAGCTATTTTTTTGGAGATGGTTATATCTATACCCTACATCTTGTACATTGACCATTTCTGTACAATGCACAAACATGTATCAATATCAAGCTACACACACTGAACGTTTGTAAGACAAGGGTACTTTTGGCGGAGCTCTCCTTTTTCCCTCTAGTTATTCACTAATCTTTATTATTCTGACAGCACTTCTAAAGTTTTCAAGAAAATCACATTCCTTGCATATTTCTTAACCAGGAAAGAATAAGGAACTGCAGTGTATACCCTTGACTATTTCCTGCATTCTGCTATCTTTAGGCTATAACCAAATAATGTATTTCTACAAAACAGGAAATCAGCTTCGGCCCAAATAATTTGATCTTTGAGACACATGCTGGCAAAATATTCATATCATGTTATTTCAACATAAACGCCATTTTGAAACCTCAGGGAAATTACAAAATGACATTCTATTACTACTGTATGAATGAAGATTATGAACCTATATCAGCCCTGTTAACGTAATGTAATGTGCATGAGCAAGGCAAGAGCTTTTCATTTGATCCTACATTGTACATGTACCGTACATGTAGGCCTACACATACATGTACATGTACATGTAAGTCCCAAGTCATGAGAAAGCAGAAGGAAGTACAATGTAAAATCCAGCATATCAAAATCATGGATGTCCATGCCGAAATTAAAGCTTATGATTTTGTTTTTAATGAAATTATAATTCCATCACATACCGGTAAGCGAGAGAGATCCAGTTAAAATAAATACCATGAAATACATGTACATGTACATACAGATAATATCCTATATGTACAATGTACAATAGTGATACAAACTAGAAATCAATGTAAAAGAACACCAAATTACAGTGTGTCCTGTAATAGAAAACATACAGTACATGTAATTCCAATTTCTGTTACTGACAGGGAAATATCTCACCCACTGACACAGGCCTGTATATTAAGCTGGTTGACATTGAAGAGGCCTACATGATTTGTTTGGTGTGGGACTGAGTGACACTAACAGGCTGTAAGGCAGTATTATCTGGCCTCTTGATCAGATGTATGACTCAGCCATGCAAGCAGTCAAACTCTATTCCCTAGGAACCTCAGAGCATCAACAAGTCCAAGGTTCAAATCCCTACAGATCACTTCCCGACTGAGTGTAGATTCTCAACACAGGAGGGAAGGCTCATACTATAGCAATTAACACCTTTGTCTTGCTAACACCAACGATAGAGAAAACTACACACATACATGTAGTCTGCTGTAGTTTCACTTCAATATCAAATAGACTTCTGCGAGAACATCAATCTTGCTAACCAAGAGACTGGTTTAATTAAGAAGGGCAGTGTATGACAAAGAGCAACTTCATGTTGATAACGTATGATTGATCAATGTGTTTCATACTGCAAAATATCCAACTTTCAAATATATGCAGAGCTGCCAACCTTATGCGAACCCAAAAAAGGAATCATGATGGGAAAAAAAAGGAATTTCAAGCAAAAAAAAAGGAATTCATAAAAAACGAAACTTACAACCATGCGCGACACACTTCCGAAGCAGAAATGTTCATTCATCATGCTGTTTTTTCCATTATCGGCATTTCATTTTTTTAAAGAATATTCTTCTCTTCAAGTATGTTTTAGAATTAGTTTACTATTGAATTAGTGATAAAATTAACTTTTTAGAGTAGTTGTTTGAAGTGCAGTATGTATTTTTTTTTTAAAATTAGAAATTAAAAAATATTTTAAAAAGTATTTTATGAAGAAATAGCGTAATACCATAATTTGGAGGAATAAACAGAGTAATTCCGGCAACAAAAAAAATGGTTGGCAGCGCTGTATATGGAGTGCTTCTGTACCAGATATGAATAGGCCTACACCCGACAAAACATAAGTATTCAAATTAGTGCTGTAACATCACGGATATCTCCAATTCCGTTTTTTTTTTTGCCGACTCTGTCAGCAGCAAGCCAGGTAGGTCCGTGTGAAAAAGCGGGAAGGAATTTCATTCATTTTCATTCAACTGCCGATTTGTGCTTGTGAACTACCATAAATCTCAGTGTATAAGGCGCACCCCTATTTTGGGGGCAAATAAACCGCACTATGTCGTTGTAGAAGAATGTGTAAGATCATTAATATAAATTAAAAACAGGTCCAGACTCTAAGGCTTCATGATACCAAGTGTCCCACACCAGCCTGATCACATCACCTAGCAGAAACACTGTGTTCTATGCCATGCAAACATCAATAGTCATGCATGATATGAATAGCATTTTCTGACAATGGAGTACCTAGGATAGAACCTTGTGGTACACCATTTGTTATAGAAAAATTACTTTCAAACCAAGATGACAGACAAATTTGAGTGTTGTTGTAGTTTCCGAGTGGTGAGTCAACACATTGATTACTGAGCTTGGAGACATTGCCAGGCATAGCGCCATAACTCGAAACTTAAAAAAAAAAATATATATACATGTATATATACACTGTAAAATAAAAAAAATTAAAAAAAAATTAAAAAAAAACAGGAAAACAAAACCGTCCAATTGAAAACGGAATCCGCCATGGGCTATCGGATACCGGATGGTTAAACGTTTGACTACAGCACTAATTCAAATAAACCTGCACTTAATTCCTCCACTACTGATTTATATCACTCACATAGGCTTTAATGCAGGAGCCACCCGGTTCCACAACGTATGCGATGGGTTGACAAATTAACATGCCCTTTCATATTGCCAAAATAACAAATATGTTGACTTATAGGACTGTCCTACTGTGCACCAGTCCACAAAGACCATGTGCATGAATCCTAAACAATGGCGTCTGATGAGCATTTATAATCCTTCCCATTATGGTTTTCTGACTGACAGTAGCCAAGGTTACTCTATTGTTACTATCTCCCATCCATAAAGAAGATGATAGAGATGATTATGAGGAAGCCTTGGGACACAGACTCATCAGGGATGGTAGGAAGGTCACAAATCCTAACATGGCATATACAAATAGGCCTATGTGTAGGTAGGCTATGTACAGTAATGACTGCCCTTGTAAGTCATCAAGCACACGGCACCCAAAAACATGTACCGGTACATTGTAGGCCTACAAAAGGGCGTTGTATATTTAATAGAAGCAACAAACTATACTTGTAGGATAACAGGGAAGGTGTACATGTACATGTACGGGTATGTATGACTGAAAGCATGGACCTAAAGCCACCATGAATTTTGGAAAACTATCAATTAAGATTTGCTTTGCCGGCTTGCTGACAGTTTCCATCAGTATACAGGGGTAAAGGGTGATTTTTACAATGTACACGAACACAAACATGTACATGTATGTTGTATTCAAAGTTTATGAGGATAATTCATATACATGTACAATGTACATGTATACACTGTAGATGCCAACACAATGTTAATGTGCAAGTACTGCATAAAGAAGGCAAACATGATGTACAGTACATGTATGCCTATCTACAGATCTGTTTTCTTTTAATTATCATCGTTTTGTGCAAGAATACAGGGCTCTTTTCTGCTAGCCTTGGAAACATGCATGAGATGTGCTGTCGACCATCAAAATCAATCAAGCAAATGAATCCCATCGTAAAGCAACTTTGAATGTTCTACTGATTTTTCCCCAATCTTTTTTACTGATCAGCGATCTGATATTTATTCAAAGTACAATATTTGTGGCTTAATGTATGTTGTTTTGCTAGCTACCATGTGCTGACAAGTGTTAGGCTTATTCTGTTCCAGTCGAATAGATTTCTCAAATACAAGTCATGCACCTGGCTTGCAAGTCTACTCCATTCACAACACATGTACTCATACGTGTTGTGTACATGGAGTGACTATGCATTAGGAGACAATACAACACACCCTAGCATGTCTCTCCAGCCAAGGCAAGGTCATGACACTTAGCAGGGTCATTTGAGGTCAGGCAGACATGAGAACCCCAACCCACACTCAGAGGAGTATCCCCACCTACATGTAGCCTAGGCTGCATTATCAAGTTCCTAACAAGCACCATCCACACGTGCACAGGTTGCTATTACAATGGTTCTAAAAATAGCCAGCAATTTGTGAATACCATTACCGGTACATGACCACATGTACACGAACAATACCATGTAGTACGTACATGTACATGTATGAGAACATCGCAGATCAAATCTCTGACTCTGTCAAGCATGATGGAGTCATCAGTCACAAGATTGATAAATTAACGCCAATGGAGAAATAATATATCATTTTCATCCATTACAAATTAAATATCTTTTGTACATGAGTAATCACAATGAGAGAAGAAAAGCTCATTATATACCTTTTCAACCCCACCTATAAATGATCAAGCATACAATACACGCCGGTATTCAATGATCTACATTGTACATTAGCTCCACAATCAAACAATACACCAGAGTTTTCACTTGTTGACTATTCATTCAACTTTGGAACATGTGGAGTATACCGTACTCAGTTCACTGCGTATATTACATACAGTACATTGTAGCATGTTTTCATACGCTGACAACATTCTTTTGACCTGTCAGAGGGCAGTGTTCTGTTGTGTGCTCAATTAATTCCCACATGTGTGAGAAAAGCATACATGTACATACAGTACATGTATAAACTACTGTACTCAGTAGCTTACTCTAAAAGGTTATTTTGGGACAGAGGAAGAGGTGAAATTCTAATTAACGTCAAGTTTAAAGATACTTTTACACACTTACACTTAATCTTTAAAGGAACAGATTCCACAACTGATTCTTTTGCAGTCAAATTACAGACCAGCATTTACATTTCCTACTTCCTTGGTACATTGCTCATGTCATATAAAATCAAGGGACAAGCCACATTGTCTCCTTGTATTTTATTGATACATTTTAACCCCCAAGGCTGACTCGGGATGACATTTCAAAATGTTTGATCCATTTGAATACTACATGTACATGTAGGTACTAGGCTTGTGTAACGTTGTGTCAGCTCTTTTCATGAAATATCAACAAGACCTGTACCTTATGGGAATATGCTGATTAGTATAGTAGAATTGTGCATAATTCAATCATTCAAAGAATTTCAAATAAAAAGAAAGGGACGAATTTCAGTCCATAGTATGTAATCCTTGTTATAGATTTTCCCACAATTTATTTTTCAAACTTCCAAGAAATGAGCTTGAATTTGATACCTGTCCATGTTACGATCATATGGTAATCGTGCAAGTCTACTGTGCTCTACCACTCAAACTCTAATCGATCGCTGTGAAATACATGAGTACCTTACTTGCCCAGGCCTGTACTTGCCAGAAAGTGACCCTATCTAGGGTCAACAAATAAAATATATAGTTACATGGTAGTGGTAGTACACATGTAAACCTCTGATAGTGGTAACCATTAGATATAATGCAATGAATTGCAATGATCCAGTCACAAAGTTTGACATTGTCATAGCCCTGGCTCTCTTAATTTAAAGAGCTATGAAATCATAATGGGTTAAAAGCCACTATATGGCAAATAGAGTCCTTTGGCAAGGCATTAAGCTACATTTGCCGCTTCATATCTGGGAGAAAATGGGACTTAAAAGTGGAAATGGAAATGCTGACAAAAGAAACAATAGACACTGCAACTGAATTTGAAGTACATTGTACCCTCAGAGTCACAATGTTGGTTGGAAATATAATACAGTTCATGGAGTGGAGATGGTGCACAATGCATATACATTGTAGCAACATACTGAGTAAATTAATGTATTCAATAACTGGAATAACCATGTTTCTACACTGAGTGTACATACATGTACATGTAGATGCAGATTGGCATTGAACCAATGTACATTTTCTAGACAGTAGAGGTGTTGTGGTCAAGTGGACACATCAACGGACTGTGGAGCATACATTGTAAGGTCCACAGTTCAAGTCCTGCTGCGGCACTTATGTCCTTTGGCAAGACATTGATCTACATTTGCCACAGTCAAATTAGGTGATGTAAATGGGTACCTGGCATGAACTAATTCCTTCAAATGCTAGAGCGCCGTATGGCAGCCATGCTAAAGCCAGGGTAATTATCAGGAGCGCCAGGAGGATCAAATCTGACAGATACGAGCTCTATACAAGAACCCAATATTATTATTGTTATTATACATTCTAATGTTTGAGTGAGGTTGTGCAATATAATCTCAATCTGATTCTATTCATGGATCATCATTAATTCTATTTAAAGCAAAATCATGGAACACCAAACCCATTCAACAGGATGGAAATGCATCAAAGAAGCCATACCAGAGAGACTCAGTCTTAATTATTTCCATGGTCCATTTGAGGCAAATTGATAGGAATTTTTTTGTGATCAGGAATCATTGTCCACAAGAAAAATGCCAAAACAACTTCTTTAAGATTTTTTTCTTTTCTCTTTTGTACTACTACACAAACTGTGTACATGTGAGGAATAAATTGTGTTCACACGGTACATGTACATGTACATGTAGTCATGTACNCAATATTATTATTGTTATTATACATTCTAATGTTTGAGTGAGGTTGTGCAATATAATCTCAATCTGATTCTATTCATGGATCATCATTAATTCTATTTAAAGCAAAATCATGGAACACCAAACCCATTCAACAGGATGGAAATGCATCAAAGAAGCCATACCAGAGAGACTCATTCTTAATTATTTCCATGGTCCATTTGAGGCAAATTGATAGGAATTTTTTTGTGATCAGGAATCATTGTCCACAAGAAAAATGCCAAAACAACTTCTTTAAGATTTTTTTCTTTTCTCTTTTGTACTACTTCACAAACTGTGTACATGTGAGGAATAAATTGTGTTCACACGGTACATGTACATGTACATGTACATGTAGTCATGTACATTTAGTTGTTACATACAACATATCAAGGTGGTAATAGTTCACTGTTATTCATCCTAACAATAATTTTTTTTTTGTAAATCACAAAAATTGATTACCATAGAGGTAAAGTTCAAGGTCATTCCCAACAAAGATGCTCAAGGACAACCTGTAAATAGAAAGCAGGATTTATTGAACAGGATAACATTTAGTCAATGGGATAACCTATGCATATTGCAATGAATTTCACTGCAATAACAAAACTTTTTACTTTACCATTCTCTATAATTTCTTTAGTTTACATCTTGGAATGGTTTTTATACAATACACATATATGCCCTAGGTTTTACTTTTACCAAAGTTTCAGGAATACTATTGAAGTGTCATCACACAAACTTCCAATTCTCAAAAACTTCTGGTTATTTCTACTTCTGTTCTTATTTTTTGTCTACTTCTACTTCTATGTCGATACTTGACAGGATCCATAAATTAGGATATATTGCCAAGGTTACTGGGGTGTGCAGGTGAACCACTACACCGGGGTTTCCTCCTACTCTTATAGTGCAGTGGGTTCTTAACGTTCATGGGTATCGACTCCATTAAATGTCCTATTCGAGGAACAGAGTGTTTTCAACTTACATGTAGCATAGCTATGAAATTAGGGGAGGGGCACGTTAACACTCAACGCAGGCTTCAGTCATCCGCCTTGGTGGGATTTGAACCTGAGATCTTTGGTTCGACAGGCAGACAATTTACTGACTGAGCCAACTCACCTCCTATTAATCTAGTCCATCCACCAATGCGAAAAATCATGGGAGTTGATCGATTACCGGTATTGTACAACTACCAACAATATTTTCACCTTTCACCTGTAATTCATTTTTCTCTCAACAAAAATTTAGTTTCAACTGCTTAAAATTTGAAGAAATGCATACCCAAAGTCGTACTGTACCGGTAGTTAATATTTTACATTACTTTACCATGTTGAGGACTGAGGTCAATATTCCATACTTTGGTCTGGTTGTGTAACACCAGTATGCCAATCTCACTAGTAACAACAATATTTTCAATACTTCTCATCATTTCATGTAAATACATTGTAGCTTATTTTTACTTTATACCAGGCCAGAGATGTCGAGCCATGTTTCATTATAAAAGAAAGAAAAAAAGATTGAAATACTGTGTACCCGGTTTACTATTATACCACACCAAAATTGAAACAAAGTTCACACGAAGTTGTAAACTACATGTAGCTGTATTCATTTCTAAGATTTTGAATAACAGTTGAATTGCAATGTACATCATGTACATGTACTAGTAGGCCTATATGCAAGATGTACAGGTTATGATTTGTACAGTAGAGTAACTGAAACAACCTGTCTTCATACAATTCTCTTCTTTTTTTTAAAGCAAAAAATACAACAATCAATCATGTGCATTTTACCAAGTTAAACAATTAATTACAAAATCCATAAACTACATATTATGAGTAACAGTTCCCCCAAGACCATTTATAAGTTTAAGTGCACGCATGCGAGGTTTCAAGACGTGGTAGTATAGTACACATACACATTATCAATATTCATTTGGAAAATACACTCCTCGCATACCGTGAGCGAAAGAGGGAGAGCGTGTTGCATTTGATCTTCCGCCAAAATATTAATATCTTGGAATATCAAAAAAATAGTGACAGTGGCATCAAAATCACGAAAAGAATCCTTGAAAACGAACTTTCTGGTCACTATATGTGTCTTAAAATGTGAATAAAAGATGCTCAAATCATGTGAATTGTCAAAATTAGAATGAAAATTGTAAAATTAAACGAACTCACCTTTCGAGGAATCTGGCCAAACAAAGACACACAGTGAATCGCACAACGAAGTTACTAGCCGCGGCCGTTTTTCAAATAGATGGCACTGTCTGGATTTCTCGCGGTGGCTGGTTATGTGGTGTACACACTGCGTACGTGGACGACTCGCGAATTGTGTGGTGGCCTGCTAAAAAGAAAGAACCTTGTGTGAAAAAAATCCCACGTTAGTTTATCACAAACTCTCAAGCAATTCTCCAAAATTATTTCCTTACTCTTTGAGAACACGCCCGTCCATTCGATTCGAATCCTTCAACGGTAGGTCGTAAGCCGTGACTCCTTTAGGGCAAGTTCATGAATATTTCGCCGTGGTACTTCGCGTTACGGACGGGGTCACAAGTGGAAGAATCGTACACCAATAAAAGAAAGACTGGTGTGCCGAGACTTTGTGTGTTATGTTGGGGTGTACGGTTGAATGTGTACTAACTCAATGGAAGTAGTTCGATCATGTGTGTAGCGAAGAATCATAAACTTACCGGCTGGACTAAAGCGAGGCCGCTTCCAGGATACAAGTCGGAGGCTGCCAATTTTTACAGCAGTGTGTAAGCGGACACTATAGTCACCCAAATAATGACTCAAATTTGGTGCGAAAATAAAACAATTCTCCCGCTTCCTCTCTGACATGCAATAATATTCACATAGCTTGAAGTTTCAACTTCGGGTTTAGTTAGAGTAATTGGCAGTTTCACAGGCCCAATGTGTTTTCTTTTTATCATACAACTAACATAAATTACTACTCTGAGTTTTCCTTGGCGCGCAGCAGGAGATGAATATTATGCTGGTATTTCGGCCCCAACTTGCTTTACAGCGTGCATGCATGCCAGGTAGATGATCGTAAAGAATGGATGCAGTTTCCTTGGAGACTGGCGAAGAAAGGCGGGGCAGGCGGTAAAGATACCATACGGTGGTGACGCGGGATGCGCACTGTCGGAGCTGATGTATGAGGACTTAGATAATGCTGATGAACTGATAGGGTTTGAATATTAAAGCTCTGGAAGAAAAATAAGATGCGTTGCGAGCGTGAATTGGAGGTTAATGATATCCAGGCTGGGCGTTATCCTAAGGACACTCGAACGATGGGATAGTTTTGCGCTGCTAATGAGTTGCTGTGACAAGAGGTGGGTGGTATTAGGTCTGAAAGGTATTGAAATATTTAGAAGAGCTCTGATCGGGCCTTGTGATTGTTAATGTTTTTATCATGGGTAGATAATGACTTGAAGAGGCTATATGTAATTACGTAGTGGCCAACAAGGGAAAACAATGGGGGTTATGCAAGAAAGGATACGATCGAGGAACGTGATGATTTCGGCAAATAAAATTGAGAATAACGATGAAGACTATTTTGGGGGAAAAGAAGGTGATGATGGCGATGAAGATGGTGATGATGGTGGTGGTGGTGATGCCGATGATGATAATGGTAATTAAGATAGCAATGAGGTATAGTAGCGTAATTTTTGTATCAGTGGTGCTGTTATGGTCTTGTGGTGGTGGTGTTATGATCGTGTATATTAGTGGCGTCCGTTTTTGTGATGATGGTGGTGGTGGTGGTATGGTGGTGGTGGGAATTATGGGTTTTGATGGAGAGTTGTAGCAGCTATATATTGTTGGTGCTGATGTGTTGGTGGTAGTATTAGTGGTATATGGTGTGGTGCGGATGATGGCCAATTAGTGATGTGATGTATAATCAAACGGTGAATTGCCATCCGAGGCGACAAATCGAAAGTAATTTGTAAATTCATCTATTGAAATGAATTCAGGAAAATTGTTTCATGGGGTTTTTATGATTTGAACGATTATATAAAAAGGTGTACATAACAGACAATCACCTTAAAAAAAAACGATCAAGTTAGTTAATCAAGTCTGATATCTCTAACAATGAAATCATCTTGTTAATGATGGCTTAAAACAAAATTAATCAACAAATAAAAAATAAATTTTAAAAGAGAAAAATGAAACAAACTAAAACACAACTCTTAATTAGCGATACAAATAAAATGTTCTTTAACGTTGATCATACATAGATCGTGATTTAAGATTTCGATGCTTCTTGGGTTTTTTTTTTTCAATTTTAAACTATTTAGGATTTTTTTTATTTCGAATCACATCATAATCTATCATGAACTACAAAAAAAAAATCATGAAACAGTCCCTGTCTATAGCCAAGTGCACGAACGGGGGAAATGTATTATTGATGTAAAACATTTGGGATACATGACTTGTAATCATCATAATCATCATAATGATAATGCAACTAATTACACTGGTTTATCCAGTTTGAAGAGCTATATTCTCAATATTAAACAAAATAGGATTGTCAAGTGTTATGAACCGGCAAACATGTATGCATGTAGCAGCTATTATATCGTTAGGCTTATTTTGACAGATGTTCTTATTGATTAGGAGTAGTGGTCATAGAATAATCAACAAGTCAGGTTTTATTCATAGGCCTAATTTCATAACTTTACAATTTAGCGTTGAGAGTTGCGTGAATGATTTCAACTATCCATTGAATTATGTTGGCAGACATGTTTCCATGTGGGCTATTTATCTGTTGTCGTTGTTTTTTTTTTTTTGGGGGGGGGTGTTGAAGGTTAGGCTATAATGTTCAATATTTTATGATGGTAATCTTGTAGTCAAAAAGGTTCAGAACCACAAGATATCCAACCGATGAAAACAATTAGATGATCAATTTTGACCAAAATTTGTACATGTACCCTTATTTCCGTCAGGACGTTACCCCATGATCATCGTAACATAGAGTTATTGACAAATTATCAATCAAATTCAAACTCACTTTAATTGGATGAATACAAAGGATAATGAAAATCAAAATGATAATCGCAAAAATATAGTTTTAAAAAATACATAATAGTACAAATGTACAAAATTTGTTAACAGAAATAACAAGAAATTACGTATTATCATAAACCTCTTTAGGAATATAAATGAGATGATATCAAATTACTTTTCAAATATTTTATATAAACATTTCTGTTTAATGTTGACATGGATATGCCAGTTCATAACATACATGAAATGCACCTGTGGAAATAACCCCTCAAAAATTGGTAATAAATAACGCTTTCCCCAAAACCGACGATCACCCTTTGTTCAATCGTATTTAAGATTAAACAAAAGATGCCGGCCTGGCCTTCTCTTCATTGCTCTTGGCAATAAAGGCAACAACATCTAAAGTAACTGTTAATCCACTCTGAATACATATATTTATTTTTTGAAACAAAAATATTTGTTATTTCTCTTATCCTCAAGCGAGGTTTTTATTTCCATAATTTCAATACATATTTCCATTAAATAATTGAGTGAAACATAACTAGGATGAAAATTAAAGTATACTTAACAATTCTTTCAGCTTAGTATTATTTTATTTGTTTTCTTTGTTAAACAAAAATACACTTCAAAATAAAAGTTGTAAATCATCATCATCACTATCATCATCAAATTTGCTGTAGGCCTAATGTCTCCCGGTGGCAGATAATTATGGTTATAAGATTCATTTAGATATTATCAATGCAGCGCAATACTATCGTTTATTTATTACAGTGTATTATTGTAATTGCAGTTATATAAACAAATTAAACATAGCAAATCAACCTAATACTAATAAGGCTTATTCGGCTTATAAAATGTTGAAGTCCTTATTTACATTAATGGCCTTTGGGGCAGGCTCGGTTCTAAAAGAAAATTTGGTATGTCACCCTTTAGAACCGCTACTGACCAGGAATGCACAAATAATTCTTCCCTCATTTTATTCGTATCTCAAATAACTCAATCTTCCATCTTCTATAGCGGCTCAGTTTTATGGAATAACCTTCCTATTTAGTAAGACAATCAACCAATTTAAACGAGCATATTTATAAGCAATTTTTTAAATTTTAATCCAATACTGTGACTTATAACGACAATGTTTATGCAATGTTTTTTCCTTCTTTGCTTTATATCATTTATCTTCCCTTTTTCTTTGTTATCTTGATTTGATGTAAATTATATACCAAAGTTATTTTTATTATGTGAAAATAATTTTTAACAAGCCATTATGTGCTTTTTATGATCCCCCCACTTCAGATATCTCGATGTATATGTTTGTATTTTGAAGATTGTATGAGTATCATGACGTGGAAATAAAAAAAGGAATGATTTACATATTATTGCAATTCTGTAAATAAGTCACATGGATCCGAGTAATTGATTTGGGTCAATCTCTTTTCCAGTGACTCGACATTTGCTATGGCCGTTTTCGTAATATAACCACATTTTTGCATATGCCTTCGTGAAGCACCTCGATACGAATTAGTTCATTCACCTGTTACAAATAAATGAATGATTCAATTATAGTTCGATATTCAGAATTCAGATTACACACATTAGTAAGTTGTTGCTAGGTAGGACAAAATTAATGTTATAGCTTTCCCTTCCAAACAATATACTATGCAGCTTGTATTCTGACTATTAAAATACACATGTACATGTATTCGTAAAAGGTGAAAAGTTAAGTTATATGTATCGAGGCACTTGAGTATGGTTACGAAAGTAACCTATGGTAGCCGAAGCAATGGTAATAAAACCCCGATAAAACCTCTTTTCCCATGAAACACTTAAGACTTCTATTTCATTTATTGACCCTCATTGCTTTCAGACATAAGTACATGCAGAATAATAAATGCTGAAATAATTCAAGATTATGTCATATCAAACGTTTACGTATGTTTATATGCACCTCTAATATTATGTACCTTTCTCATAATAGAATTTATTCTTTGTTATATAACAACCCTTCCCCGACAAAGCAACAATACATAAGCCCTTACGGTTCAGCTCGCGTGTCGCTCTATTTCAATAGGCCGCATACGCTCACTACATGAATACCAGCTCTCCCGACATAGTAATAATGAATAGAATTTCAAGTCTGTACCCTCCACTCTGGCAAACAAAGGCCTTTTAATTTCATTCTTGTTTGTAACACCAATAACTTTCAATAAGCCAACGCGAGAACGAGAACCTTGGTCTGTAGTGTAATTTGATCTGAAAAATATGAAAACACAGATTGAAATAATGGTTGGAAATAGGAGCAAGAACGAATTATACTAATTTAAACATAAAAATGAAAATAGCCTTTGTGAATAGATGTACCATCCGGGTGCTAACGATATGTAGTAGTAGTAGAAGACATGGTTTATTGCAATAAACAATCAATCGCGGCTCAAAAGCCGAATTACATGTTTTGTACAATGGTAAAAGCAAGCATCAAAATTACAGGAAACAAAATAAGTAATAACATATAATGATTAAAACAATGAGATCATAATGAAAAGGATTACGTACAAATATAAGCAAAGTTTTTGTTCTTACAGTCAGTGCCTGCTAGCACTCGTTGACTACACCATATTACTATCGATATTATTATTATTATTACTATTCACAATGGTAAATATGAAATAGTTAAATCATATCGGGTACCACTACGCTTGAATAATAAAGTCTAAACACTTAAAGGGCAATCCTACCCTTGTATTAAGCTCATTTGTGAAAGCAGAAACATAAAAGAAACGTAATGGCGAGTTTTAAATGAGAGAGTTATGAATGATATGAAATCACTAGCTATGCGACTCTCAATTTGGCAATTTGGTCAGTGGATCGTGACGTTAACGGGATACTTTTCCGTTTGTCATGTACACAAATATCATAAACTTGCAGTTGTTCATAATCCCTTGAGTGGGCAGTACTCAACGTACATTATGAATAGAAAAAAGGACCCTCCCGAGTCATACATTTTTTTAAATCGTTTTAATCGTTTTGTGTTGAAATGGGGCAGTAGTCCGGCACTACACCACAGTGACATTACCGATTCAGCCAATTTGAAGTATTCATACGTACGGTGATTACAACTGTCATATATTCTTAATTTTTGGTTTATTTTCTGTCCATTTTCGTTTAAACTTTCACCAGTCTACTTCTCTGACTTTTCTGCTTTCTTTTAGCGCTATTTGTTATTAAGGTTGGATTTTCTTTAAATAATAAACTCTCTGAAATGTTACTCATAGTGAAAGAGGGCTTTTTAAAATTTCTATTTCATTTTTTTTAGGGGGTGGGGTTAAGCCGACACTCAAGCAATAAGTAAGCAATATGTTCTCAGAAGTTTGGATAAAGGGTTTTCGATGGGGATATTCAGGGGAGCTATGCATGCCGCGACAAGAGAATCCCTGAAATGTTATCAATGGTAAGATAGGGCTTTATGATATTTTTTTTTTGAGGG